>WEYU01000172.1:0-10443 GCA_011036685.1 Fusarium cf. nygamai | reverse complement strand
CCTTCAATTATGTGTCGCAACTCACTGAATATAAATACCAGATGTGAGTCAAGAGGTGATCGAGCCACGTCAGTGAATGCCCAACCAGAATCCTGTTTCTTGTGGAGAATTGAATTCCGCCGGTGATCTTTGACAAGGAGTGAAAGTAAAGAGTATAGCATCCATAGTTTAGAGATGTTTGAGGGTAGGTCGATCGATCGGATATCAGAAAGGCAGTCGTGAATCGTTATTCTAGGCTCTACGAGACGAGGCTGCTGGTTGTAAAGGGACTCCCACTCAGCCGCTGACTTTGCAAACCAAAACTGACAATCTTCCGGTAAAGGTGTCGAGACTTCGAGCGGACACAACTGTGCTGGCACGTTCCTTATGACAGATCGCTGTGTGCATTGCAGAAGGTGTCGGAAGACTGTCCTATGGTCGTTTGTAAGATTTTGTTGTATAGAAGTAATGAGCCAAGGCTTACCGCTTGAAGGACTCCTGTTGTGCCCATTTTCTCCACAACTTATCTAACTCGCTGGAGGGCCTATCCAGCATGAGGCTTGGATGAAAATAGCTATGTTGAGCAAACATGCCAGCATGTCGAAGCATCTGTCACCTGTTAGATTTTGAAAGATTCAGGTTTGCTAGCGGGACTTGGTTACTAATACTGTAAGCTCTGACAAAAAGTCAGATATCTCAGATATTCTTTTGTCCCCACTCCAAAGGCCCGTTTCTGACAGTATCATAAGCGATTGGACATACGAGAGGTCGCGGGTCAGGGTATTCTCCCGTTCACCCTGCGGTCAGGTTAGCCCCGACATCATGAGCAAGTGATTGTGACTTACCGATGCGGCAAGGTGGAGGCGTAGCACATCAAACAGTCCCAACGCGAACTTGCGGGCAGAAGGCCGTGATGATGATGCGGCGCCAGCAATAATACATGCTATAACAAGATGTAAACTGCAAGTTGAGGGATCGAAGGTCGCAATGTGGATAAAGGCCGAGGCATCGGTTTCCTGAGTAGTGAGGAACACCTTGAGGAACTTGTCCAATGTCTCGGTGGAGGGGAACATTCGGATTGCCTGCAATGAGTGGGCCGTCTGACCCCCATCGATCATGGCCAGGATGATCTCATCTCTTCTGGCAGACGACAAAGATCCCCTGATTACAGACGGATTCAGATGTCCTAGGCCCTCTGCCAGGTGAAGTTGCTCATCGAGCGGAACATAGAGAGCGGCTCTTGCTGAGGCCAGGTAGTCCTCATTACTCGGTTTCCAACTCCCCAAAGTGGTATTGTAGGATATAACGGCCTCCTCGAACCCGAGTTTATCTTCGGGCGGCAAGCCTTCGGAACTTGTGGCTATTAAGCCTGTCGAGTCGTGCAATAAAGTACCATCGATATATCCGGAGAAATCAATGTATGGGAGAGGAAGAAGAAACGACGGGTCAAATTCCGCATGAAGCGAGGCATTCTTCAACCACCCCGCAGTGTCACTTAGTGTTGTGTCGATAATGTCTGTAGACTGGATGTCACTGCAAAGCTACAACTCTTCAGCATGGCAACCGACCCGAGCGGGGGATGTCGTTCTACCCACCTGTAGAGGTCGCGAACAATCTAGTGACAGGTGAGAGTTTGAAAAAGCGAAATCAACGTCAGGATCTTCATTTTCAATCATAAGGCCCTCCCTATCCTCGTCTCCGGCAACGGGAATTGTCCTAGCCATGGTCAATGGTGGCACTTCAGCAGAGTCTTGCGTGGTCGACGATAGAATGTTGGAATCACTTCTATCGATCGAGGTCCCTGTGCTAGTTTCACTCAGTCCGCGTGGAGCTTCTGCTGCTCCCATCCGGCAGTCTGCTATAACCTGACTTGAGCGAATGCAGGAAACACCACGTTTTAGACATCGTCGGCATATCTCAAGATCGTCACATCGAACCTTGGAAGCAGCGCAAGAAAGGCATGCTTGGGAGGCCCTTGGACGCCGGCTAGACAAGCCTCTCTTCCTCGATGGTCGACTGTCTTCTGGAGGCTCCTGGGGTACTTGGCGCTTCATGACGTCCCTGAATGCAAGTCAAAAGCGGTAAGCATTTGCGTCACTCAGACTTCCCGTACCTGCAGCAGTGCTCAATTTAGGGGCGGGACTCGGTGGTGACGAGGCAAGGCTATGCTGAGCTCCTGAAAGACCTTATCATTAGCATTTGNTCAGACTTCCCGTACCTGCAGCAGTGCTCAATTTAGGGGCGGGACTCGGTGGTGACGAGGCAAGGCTATGCTGAGCTCCTGAAAGACCTTATCATTAGCATTTGCTGCGCCAACGCGCTCTTTGCATTTTGAAAGGGATCAGCTGGGCTGAGTTACCAGGCCTTCCGAATGTACTAAGCTAGATGCACAATAGAGAACCACCACCTGGAGTCGCTAGGATCAAAGAAGCAGTAGTAAGGACTTACCAGATAGGCTATACGGCGGGTGTAAGCATAGAGAAAGAGTTCCTAGGAAGGTGTCCTAATTCGTCGCGCTGAGTGTCACTGTTAAAGGTGTTTGTGAATACTGAATGAAAGGCGGGGTTGATTTTCTGGGGAAGGATTAAAAAAACCAAGCGTAACTTACTAATTACAGCCGGAGGACACGAATCAGCCGGGGCAACACGGTTCCCCACACTTTGGTGGCAGTGTCACTTCGGTAAAACTCTGGTGATTTCGTTTACGTCAAGAAACCCACTACACGACGAGTGGGGCTCCCCTTTGGTCAGCCCCGCGAGTAAGAGTCATGTTACTACTCCGTATCGGCAAGCCGAAAGCTCCATCTGCGTCTGTCCCTTATCCTCCAGTCTTGGACAGTATTAATTACGTAAATGCGATTGGTCGTGCCAACCCTCGGCCCCATTATTTCAAGTTCCGAGAATCGCGGAGTTACGGAGTGCTCGGTAGTATGGGCTTTTCTGACCTACCGAACTAGGTATCCTTATAGTAAAGATAATCCAAAAGCCCTCTAATGCCCCTTTAGCGGTCTCAAGACGTCAAATGAATAATCCCCTCAATTTTCCGCTATTTTTAACTCTCTTATTAGATAGAACGGTGTCGGAATATAATATGATTCCGTTGTCGATCTTCATGACTCAGCTGACGTATTGAGAGCGCTAAAGGGATCTGCAATTAGGTTTGCGCTTCTGTCCCAAATAACTTAATCCTTCCAGCAAGTTAGAGGCAATAGCTATAGCAAATTAGCAAATAAAAAAAAGCTTCTATTTGCAATCTTAATATTTATTCTTTTACTATAAATACCATACTACAACAAGCCCGCTCATACTGACCAGCATAAGTGATCTATTTAACATTGGCGGTCTACCCTACACGCACAATGTTGTCTATCGTATTTCAACCAATCACAGCTGTTCCGTTGCCTGACATCAGAGGGAACATCCACTCAGTCTGGATCTAGCCCAACACCCCATGCTGACCTGGAAATAATACAGAACACATTGACCTGCAATCTTTAATTCTGCAACAATACTAAATCACAGAATTGGCAGTTGGCACTTTTACCAATTAATATATTAGGCCTCGGCCAAAGAATGCCAAAGTCCAGTCAGTGGAGCTGCATGATAGACATTTAACTGCTGTATTGGGTGATCGACTTGGACAAAGTGTTCTACCAATTAGATGCTGCTGAATAACTGTGACGGTTTGAGATTCCAAACAGAAACTAGTCCGTACTAGGTTTATGTTTGCAGAGTGCGTAGGGCGTTGGTCTGAGCAATGATTGAAGTCACGTCTCTTAATAGTCAATAGTGTGTGTTAAGCTTATTGAGGTAAAGAAGTCTTGTTGATAGCTGGTGAGCTAAGTCCTATCTAGTGCTAAATGAATGTGTATATATACTAAGGTGTTCACTTAGTAGAAGTGAGCTTTCCTGGGAAGCTCACTTGTTCGCGGGTGAACGTTCGTCCCTTGCTCACGATGCGTAGAGTGAGTGTAGTGGCCGTTCACGCGGGGGCGGGTGAGCAAGCGAGTGATTGGTGAAAAAATGTGGGATGCACGTGACGTAACCGCTGGGGTCGTAACAATAACTACGCGCTGATTAGTATTTACAAGTAAAGATCGAAATGCGACAGACTTTATATATATAGCCTCAGAGCATATTCTCAATCAGGATCCTTACAGAAGCTTAAGTATTTAGTTAGCTATCTGGCATAATTATCTAGAATATAGATAAAAGAAAAAGTATAAATTGTATAATAAAGGCCCTTTATTACTTTAAGGGCGATTCCGTTTGCATTGGCAGGTTTAAGTTATAGACTTTAGATCAAATTGGCAATAAGAAGACATAATTAAAAAAAAAAAAAAAAAAAAAAAAAAAAAAATTACTGGTCTACTTNATTTTAAAAAAAAAAAAAAAAAAAAAAAAAAAAAAAAAAAAAAAAAAAAAAAAAAAAAAAAAAAAAAAAATTACTGGTCTACTTTTATTAGCGGCCGGCGCTTTAGCTAAAGTCAGCTTCCCGCCTATCCCCTGTGATCTATTAACTCCAGTATAACAATAACTGTCACTAGATAGGCTAAATAGTAAGTTTAATATTAAACTGCTATAAATTCTATTACTTAACTATTTTAAGTATAATAATTAGATAGAATACCTATACTAAATAAGTTAAACCTTATATATAATATAGTACTTTAAAGGATAATCTTAATAAGTAAGTATACTTAAATATATCCTTAATATATCTAACTTCTTATACCTAGGCTAATGCTATAACTTTTAATAATCTATCCCTAGTAATAATATATTACTATAAGATTATATCTAAAAGTTTAGTTATTAATTAGTTCTTTAGCCCTTAGGTAGCTAGAGATAAGATACTATTTACTATTAATACTATTATTAATCTTAATATTTATAAAGAGGATAGTTTTACTATTAAAACAGATTAAATAAAGTAAAATATTATCTTAAATATCTAGCCTGCTTTAAACTATATAACTATTAGCTATCTTATAATAATAGCTAATAACTATAAGTTTATAATTTATCCTAAAGATCTTATATATATTAATAATTAGTTTTTAAAACCTAAGAATCTACTTTATAATAAAAAAGTATATTAAGCTATTTTTAAGATATTTTATAATTAATTAGCCTTTATCTTTAGTTAAAAGCCTTATATAGTTAGCTTAGGGAACTATAAAGCAGTATATAAATAGACTCCTATCTTTAACTATTACTATCCTAAAGGCTAGAAGAACTTCCCTAATTTTATATATAGATTTAGTTAAGTAATGCCCTTTACCTTTCTTTTTATATCTTTTAATAATATAGTAAGAGTAAGTATAAATAAGGCTAAGTAGCTAGTAAACCTATTATTCTAGTTCTCCTTTAAATACAGTATAGTATATATTATTATCTAGGTAGCTTAGTAAACCTAAATAGTAAACCCTTTAATAGTCCTAATTAGTAACTTTAATTTCTAGAAGCTAATCTTATATTAGTTAACTATATAGTTATGCCTTAAGTTATTATTATAGACTACTGCCTTTAGTAAATTACTAGTAATAAAAGTTATAAGCCTTACTAAAAGGCTTTTAAAAGGTTATTTTATAAATATAGTATTAACTTAGCTATCTTAAGGTATATATATAATTTATAGTATTTCTATCCTATTTATAATAGGACTATAGATACTATAAGAATAAAAGACCTTAAAGTGNTAAGCCTTACTAAAAGGCTTTTAAAAGGTTATTTTATAAATATAGTATTAACTTAGCTATCTTAAGGTATATATATAATTTATAGTATTTCTATCCTATTTATAATAGGACTATAGATACTATAAGAATAAAAGACCTTAAAGTGCCTATATATATTATTTCTAAAGGTATAAGAAATATTAAAGGACTTAATACTATAGGTAAGAATGCTACTAGTAATGCATTTATATATATAGATAACTTTAATTATATAACTATTTAGTTCTAAGATACTTAAAATCTATAAGTTAATTTCTTTTAGTTATTAATAGGCAAGCTATTAGATTAATTTAAGCTTTTTAAGTTATATAATAAATAGTTTATTAGACAGAACTAGAGAAATAGCCTTGCCCTCCTATAGGATTACTTAATATACCTATAGTTAATAGAACCAGGACGCAATATTAAGGATACTAAGGCTTTTTACTGGCAGTTAGAGAAAGGCATAGGGTTAGACTAGTTATGTGAATTGTTTAGGTGTCTTATAGTAAAGTCAACTTATCTAGCTTAAACCTTATCCGGTTTTCCAAGATGTCATCCTCCTCGTTGGTAAAGTCGACATGTGTGAAAGGTTTCTGGAATTAATAAAGAAGTCATGTTACAGTTGAGATTGATGCCTGCAAGACAGCAAAGTTAAAGGGTAAAAGGCTAGTCAGTGGCGCATAATCCCAGCCGTAATATCCTGGATGGTGCAAGCGGCCTTCGTTCCATACACTGGCCGATTCGGATACTCATCGTGTCGAAGCCTACAGAGAACATGCAGTTCGCGTTGGGGCCACTGAATCTGCTAAGAGTATCACGTAGACTTGTTGGTCCCGTTGCAGGGTTTCAGGCAAATTGGAGCCGATGGGTCTCTCGCTTCCACCCTCTAGCAGTGGGATTAGATATATAAACCCCATCAAGCTCACTTTGCCGCGAGTATTCTTCCGTAGCCCTTTCTTCACGCTCCAACAATGAGTCAGTCATACGGGCCATCATAAGAAAATCCCACAATCCCTCGAGACGATGTAGGTTCAGTAGACTACGTGCTCTGTTGCGGGCTTCATGACCAAATCCCCATTTGACTACAGCGATGAGCAGTTAATGATGGGGGTGCAAATAGGNGAGACGATGTAGGTTCAGTAGACTACGTGCTCTGTTGCGGGCTTCATGACCAAATCCCCATTTGACTACAGCGATGAGCAGTTAATGATGGGGGTGCAAATAGGCCCCCCAACTCGTAGACAACCGACGGTTGACTCGAGGCCAAAGAAGTTTTCTGCCATGTTGACTATTTCGGCACAGAACTTTGGTAGAGAAGCCATGTATTCTTCTGGGTCGCGTTCGTCTGGATCATGGTTGAGAAGCAACCTGTTTGTAGACTGGAGGCTACATAAAGACAGGTACGCTTTACGCAACTCTATTAGCTCAGTTGGCCTGACTGGCGTTTCGGAGCTAGAGTCAAGCTCCGCCTTAAACTGGCCTATCGTCCTATTTGCTTTATAGAAAACTCGATGATGGTCCTCTTGGGGCGGCCCATTAGGCGGAAGCCCCTTCCAACCCTCCTCAATGTAGATTTACCTCAGGCGTTTCGCCTGTGCTAAGGAATCTATAGCAAGGCTGTACATAAATGATTCGGCAGCAATTATGGCGTCTGAAAGATTTTTATCGGATAGGTATTGGCCATATATCGACGACAAGGGCGGGTCGTATGATCGCCAACAAGAGTATGTGTCGTTCTCGGAAAGAAGAGAGGGAGGTGTTGATGTCTTCAGCCTGTCGACCTTGGTCTCAAGAAACTGGAAGCCGGCTAACATGGATAGCATTGAAGCAATTGAAACAGTTGGGTCCATTAGCCTATGGTGACTCGGTGTCGAGTAATCTTCACCGAGGTTGCGAGAGTTTCCAGGCTGTATCGCAATTGTCTCGATTGCCTGTAGTAAACTGCACCCAGATCTGAAATGCAATCTTGACTGCTCGAGCTGTCCATCCAGAATGCAAATGCAGATAAATATTATACTGATCGCCAAAGCTCTCCACAGATCCGAGCTAGAGCTAGCCTTTACTAAAGCTGAAATAGCCATGTTGAAATGCTTAATAGCGAAGGCATTTGTGTCAGAACTAGAGGGTGACGAGAAGTAACCCTCACGAGAAGAGCCAAGACTAACAAGCAGCATGCCATATAGCCTGATTTACAAGGCATACACGCGGAACCTCCTTTAACCAGTAGTCGGTTTGAAGTACCCCGGCTAATGATGGAGCAGCGACTTCCATGAAGAAGCGAAAGCTCCTAAGTTCATCCGGGGGCTTGCGACTGCTGAGCAGGCGAAGATCATTAACTGCATTGAGATGTGCAGAGGGCTCTATTGTAAGAGTCGAGGGCTGACGATGTGAGGCTGATGTGGCATATTCATCGCACTTTCTTCCTGTAGAGAGACAACGCCGACATGCTGGCTTTCCTTCATCTCAACGTATACGGCGGATTCTGAAGCATGCGGAGAACTCAATTAGAACTAGTAGAAGATGGCAAAATAAAGATTAGCATATGAAAATTGACTGACTTGCAATTTTTGCAGCCCGTTCTCACTTTGTTGTGGAAGGCTCGTTTCTTGGGTTGTTTGCTAGTGGGCCCGACGGTCTGATCCTGATTATGGTCACTCGTCATGCGAGGCGCTGCATGCGATGATATGTTGCTTTGCTGCATAGTGTACGAGCTTTCTGCACGAAATAAGCCTCTGAAGTTGAAGCGTCCTGTCCGGGGGATAACCTCGGTATCGAATTGGTGATGAAAGTGCCAAGCTGTCGAAGGATGCTGGAAAAAAAACCCAAGACTCGTCTCACAAATAAGGTTGGAGTAATTGTTGATACTCGCGAACTGATGCCAGGACGATCTCTGCTTTGGCGCCCACGCCGACCTTCGATTCAAACAATTGTATATCGATTGGAAGATCTCGAGAAGGTCAAGCTGAACAAAGCGATCACAGTACAATGTGCGAGCTCACGGTTCCTCTTGATCATACCAATTCTTCGAGTAATGCGACTGTCAAACTGCAGCTTCTTCGTGTTCCTGCCACCAATAGCCCTAAAAAGGGTAGCATTTTATTCAACTTTGGTGGTCCTGGAGCACCTGGTAGGGAAGCCCTCGCTCAGGGCAGTTCTACTTATTTGGCTTCAACGGGATTTGTACATGACTTGATTGCTTTTAATCCGAGGTAAGCTAACCTTATTCAACCTCTTCAGGAACTCTTGAGGATAGAAATACTAAAGATTGTTATATCAAAGGGCAACTGGTGATACAATTACCGCCAATTGCATGAGTCTTGAGCAATATAGCCTTTTCAACGCTATGTATCTGGCATGGACTAATACCTCAGATGTTACATTGGATGACACCTGGGTTGCATCCAAGTTACTTACTGGTTACTGTTACAAAAGCATGAAATATTTTAGACAGTATATAGGAACAGCTACTTTTGCTAGAGATCGCATGAGCGTAGTGGATGCTCTCGGTGAAGACGGATTGCTAAGATACTGGAGTGAGCCAAACAAATACATGAAACTGGACAGCGTACTGACTCCTGCATAAAGGAATATCTTGCGGTACGGTAGCTAGTACCACAGTTGCTGCCATGTTTCCTGATAGGATTAGCAGCATTGTTCTGGATGGAGTTGTCAGCGTACATGAGTATTATTATGGCTAGTTTGTCTACCCTTCGCTATTGTACTAACTAAGACGGGTCGATAGCTAATTCATAGTGAATTCGACTTCCTCGAGTAGGCCGATGAAGCTTGGTCTAATTTCTTCAAGGCATGTATTAAGAATCCCTCCCGTTGCCCCTTGGCCCGCAACGGCACTACAGCTCCGGAACTCGAGCAAAACTTTTGTGATTACCTGTGGAGTCTGAAGTACCATCCATGGGTATTCAAAGAAAAACCTGTCAATTTCACCATCCTGAAAAATACAGTCACATCGGCCCTCTAGCAACCCTACCAATGGGCCTCGGTCTCTGCCAGTCTTCAGAGCCTTTACGAAGGAGACGCGACTGGTTTTTTCAACGAAGACACACTTAGTCCCGGAGGAGACGTTACACCGGGTGCTTTACAAGCTATTCGATGCTCTGATAAGAAACCAGGCGCAAAGAGTCGAGGCGAGCTCTTGCGGGTCAGTGCTGAAAAGTATCATGTCAGTGATCTCAGGTGACTCGGATGGATTTAATGATATGACCTGTGCACATTGGAAAATGCCGCCGAAAAAATGTAAATAGCACGACCGCGAAGTCTGGTCTCATTGTGGGCCAAGTTGTCTTGGTATGACGAAAGGGTGCAGGTAGGTGTAGGCGAGGTGAAACAAAGAAGTGCGGATTGTGGATTGGAAACCAGATTTAAGTGAAAGACCAAATGATATCGGAATAGAAGATGCCAAACTGACGATGAAACCAAGAAAGTCGTGAGTTTGTGTTTGGGGGACGTAAGTTGATGGAAGAGTCTGAAGTGGGCAGTCCCAGGTTTAATACCCGAAATCCGAATTCAGGAAGGGTAGGTAAGACTGAATTGATGACGGGGGTAATTGCAAGGATCCACAAGGCGTGCTTTCTCTTCTAGGTTCGGAGGCTGTGACGGAGGCAACAACGAGAGAAGATCACGGGGTTGACCTTCTATGATGAGGTTCAAGGGGCGAATGAAGTAAACAGAAATGATGATGTCGCTCTTTCCAGAACGTTTTCGGCCATTTTTTTTACCATTAC
>WEYU01000171.1:0-10458 GCA_011036685.1 Fusarium cf. nygamai | reverse complement strand
GTCCCAACGGCCCTTTGCCTAAAGAGATCCTTGAGATGCACCCCAATGCGCCACTTGTGCAACGTCAAGGAGAGGTCAACGCCTGGGACAACCAGGAGTTTCGAGATGCTGTCAAGGCTGCCAACAAGTCTCAAATCATCATGGCCGGTATTACGACTGATGTCTGCACGACCTTTCTGGCACTTTCTCTTCGAGAGGAGGGTTACTCCGTCTGGGCCAACGTCGAGGCTTCTGGCACCACCTCCCCTCTTGTCCGCGACATCTCCAACGATCGAATGGCCAAGGCCGGTGTCCACACAGTCAGCCTCTTCTCCATTGCTTGTGACCTGATGAGAGACTGGCGAAACACTCCCGGCGCCAAAGAGATGATTCCCTGGCTAGATAAATATTTCCCTGTCTGGGGATACGTTGCTAGGTCCCACGAGGCAGCTGTCAACAACGGCACCATCCAGCCTGGTGAGGAGAGGCTCAACTAAGAACGAAATAATTTGAGCGATGATCAACACCAGATACCTTGGGGAAAGCTGATGGGCCTAGAGAGGCGTAGAAGGTCTGAAGATACTTATTACACCCAATGCTACTAGAGCGAATCGCCGGAAGCGTTCATGATAGTAAAAAACTAAAATTCTTGCGGTGTAGAATCTGTATTCCTCCCTCATTTCCTATTCGACCTGACAACAATTCAGCAGCAATGTAGCCGGGCAAAATGATTTAAAAACACATATAATGAACTATGGGGGGCAACATGTAATAGAACCCGCCAGCAAAAATGGGCCGAAGGCGCATGTATTAAAAGGCAACAATTAAGTGAGTATTTCCCCAAAGTATGAATTGACTTTATACCAGATTGGGCCGCTGCGATAAGTTTGAAATTTGTTTGACGTGGTTGTCGTGGTTAAAATTGTATTATATAATTGGTCAGATTAATGGTCTGTGCACTTCGGTACATCAAGTTAACGAGAGATCAGTCGCGATTTAAGGTAGAGAATAGTACGGGAATAACAATTTGGGGTAAGGGTTAGCCTAGTGCTCTATATTAAAATCAATTCTATATAGAATTCTGTTGCACTTAGCGTGCTTAAAGGGTTAAAGTAAATATAATAAGCAGTAATAAAAATGTATTAATTAATTATTTAGTTATTTCTTATATAGGGTATTCTATCCCGTAGAGTTACTTAAAGTATATAACTTAGCTAGATTACTAATATAGTTATTTCCTGAGGCCGTGAAGATCATGCCTACCCTGCGATAAGAAACTTAGAAATTCAAGCCTATCCCTTGTACAATCTAACTGTACCCTCTGGTCAGTGACTTTAGGAAATTCAAGTCTACCCCCGGTTAAAAATCAAGTTTGCCCCCTGCAGTGCAGGGTAAAATAAATCAATTGTACTACAATTGATTTTGGACTGTAGAACTAGGTTTTAGGGAGGACCTAGCTATCATGCACAGTTAAGAAGTTGCGATCAGAATGAAGAATAAGTAGGGGTCGTGATGATCTTACCCGAATTTAACAGAACCTCGCTACGTGCACGGGCCAGATTCTGTGTAGTTCGGCACATTACATTAAGCCATTGCTACAGTAGTAGGGGGTTGATCGTTGTTCTGAGGGAGTGAAGAGTGGTATACTGGGTCTCTTTTTGAAACAGGTAGTGAAGGAGGATAAATGATAGAAAATAGAAAGAAGAGAACAGGAATAAAGAACACTTGNCCGAATTTAACAGAACCTCGCTACGTGCACGGGCCAGATTCTGTGTAGTTCGGCACATTACATTAAGCCATTGCTACAGTAGTAGGGGGTTGATCGTTGTTCTGAGGGAGTGAAGAGTGGTATACTGGGTCTCTTTTTGAAACAGGTAGTGAAGGAGGATAAATGATAGAAAATAGAAAGAAGAGAACAGGAATAAAGAACACTTGTGCTGCCCAGCCGTGTTTAGACATAATGTCGAAGGGTAGGCATTAGTAATCTAGCTATATGCTTTAAGTAACTCTGCGGGATAGAATACCCTGCATAATAGATAACTTAAGATATTAATTAACACATTTGCTGCTGCTTATGATATTCACTTTAACCCTTTAAGCACGCTAAGTGCGACACTAATCTACTCGAGTGGATGACCCGTATGATGTATCAATATGTGGCAGGTGCTGGATCCAGGCCATACAAAAATGTCTGAGATCACTCTCTGCGGTGTCTGAGAAAGAGTTTCATAGTACGGGTAAGAGACAGCGGCGAGGAAGTTCTTGATATGTACCTGAATAGAGAGGGTATAAGCATCTAATAAAGGATAAACACAACAAGATTAGCCCTATGATAAATTGACTTCTCGTTGTTATGTCCTCCTTATTGTTAGAGGTGGAGTCTGGATGAGAACTAAACCATGGTCTCGGGTGGAGAAGGCCATGCATGCAAATTAGGTCACCACGTTCGCATATGGCACGTCGCTTTTGGCAGTCACAGAGCTTGCTTCTTGGCGTTGTTCTTCGATTTCGCTAAGTAATGAAGGGACAAGAGAATATGTATGCTGCGCTCGCCCTTTGCAGCGGCCTTGTTACTCCCATCGCTCAGCGTTTTAAAGCAACGTGTTGATTTTGGACTTGCAAAAGGCGGGCGTGTGCTGTACCTTGTCCTTTTAAAGGCCTGCAAAGCCTCTTCATTCACTCTTTATGCATCATCCCATCCCACATGGATAATAAAACCAGCCCATAACATTGGCGGGCCAGTTGCCATCCGCAGCCACAAGTCGAGGAGTTAGACGACTCTTAATCAGGAAGAGGCTGCAGAACTCTGCGGATCTTTTCCCCACCGATAAATATAGCTACAGATATAGTGAGGCTGTCAGAACTTACCCTTAATGGCATTCCTTGCGTCGTTTAGCAACTGATGAACTAATTTTAATAGGAAATAAAAGAACGCTAGCATGATATAAGGTAGCTGATAAACTAAATCTAGAGTAACTAATAAACTCCAGTTTACCTATAAGATATAATATAATCTTTATAAAAGCTTATAAGTATATAAATTCTAACTATAGGATTATAATAAAGTGTTTTTTTATTATAAAAGTACTTTTATTACTAGCTTTAATTATAGATATTAGATTTAATATATATTAGGTAGTAAAGGTAGCCTATATATACTACTTAATTAAGAGCTTACCTTAACTACTATATAGAGATATAGCAGTTATACTTATATTAGCTCTTATTAATAAAAGAAAAGTAAGTTTACTTTAAAAGTAAGNAAAGTGTTTTTTTATTATAAAAGTACTTTTATTACTAGCTTTAATTATAGATATTAGATTTAATATATATTAGGTAGTAAAGGTAGCCTATATATACTACTTAATTAAGAGCTTACCTTAACTACTATATAGAGATATAGCAGTTATACTTATATTAGCTCTTATTAATAAAAGAAAAGTAAGTTTACTTTAAAAGTAAGTAAAAAGGGTTTAAGCTACTATATATTTAAAAAAAGATATTTTTTAGTTTATTTTTATATTTCTATTAATCTTATTATCTATTATTAAGTAGATATAATAGAATATTTTAATTATATAAATAACTTATACTTTTTATACTATAAGTTATATAAGTATATAGTTATATATAAAAGAATTTAGGTATATTTTTATAGTAAACTATATAGACTTATAAAGAAGTTAATAAAGTCAAGTTATAGACTAAAGTACTTAACCTTATTAAAAGCAATAAGGAAATATTAGCTTTATTACTTATCCTAAATACTAGTTAATTAATTAAAGTACTTAGTAAGCCTAAAAGTAAAGAGCTTTAATATATCTTTACTATAAAATGCTAGACTATAAGTATAAACCTAAAATAAAGAAATAAATACTTTTAAAAAATATATAGTATTAAGCTAGACTTAAAGCCTAGTCTATAGAAAGTTAGTACTATTAAAGTAAATACTAGCTTAATATATTAAAGAGATAGTATATTTTATTAATAGCTCTTTATTAAAGGCCTATATAGTAAATATTTTAAAGTAATAAGAAGTTATAATTTAAAGAGTTTAGATATTAAATAGGTAAGGGAAGATATAGTTACTTAATAGGCTACTTAAGTCTTTTAAGTAAGGTCTAAAAAGGCCTAAAAGAAAAAGATAGAGACTATTAAAGAGATAGGTAACTTAGCTATATTAAACTTATAGTTTTATTAATTAGAATTAACTATTTATTTAAAAGACTTTAGTAATAGGAAATAGTATTTAAAGGGCCTTATATTATTAAAATATATTATAAAGCTAGATAACCTTATAGCTAAAGATAATACTAAGCTTTAATATATATATAGCTATTAAATGCCTTATTTAGAAAGCTGCTAGTATAACTAGGCTAAGTATNCTATATTAAACTTATAGTTTTATTAATTAGAATTAACTATTTATTTAAAAGACTTTAGTAATAGGAAATAGTATTTAAAGGGCCTTATATTATTAAAATATATTATAAAGCTAGATAACCTTATAGCTAAAGATAATACTAAGCTTTAATATATATATAGCTATTAAATGCCTTATTTAGAAAGCTGCTAGTATAACTAGGCTAAGTATAATCTTATAGAATATACTATTTAAAGTTAATTAAAAAGAATTATATAAAGAGTATAGTATACCCTTTTACTTCTAGTTTAAGTAATAGACTTAAAAAAAGTATATTACTATCTATTTTTAATTCTTTACTTATATAGTTTAGCTTATTCTTTATAAAGATACTTTAGACTAATTACTATTTAAGCTAACTAAAAGCTAAGATACTCCCTTTAATATAATAATAGATTATATAGTAAAACTTATTAATATTAATAATAAAGTTAAGCCTATACTAATATTATTATAAATTACTAAGTTATATTAATAGCTTAAGGATACTGCCTTTATATTTTATATTTTTATTCTTAATTACTTTACTAAAGTTATTAAGTATAATAATATTCTTATTAGTTTTTTAATTATTCTAAGTATTTAAGATAATAAAATATAGGAGACTTTTATAAATTTTACCCCTAAACTGTTGGCTATTATAGCGATTTCTTAAGTATTTCTTATTAAGTATATAGTTAATAAAAGGGCTTTATATATTTAGTAGAGAGTGGATTAAAGGTAGATTAAATAAGAGGCTAAAGACAAGAGCCCTAGCTACTATTATTCAGGACTCTTTCAGTAAAAGAGGCAACCCTGGTCAGGTGTAGAGATACCTTATATAGTATAATATAGCTAGGAAATAATATAGCGTTAACAGGGGGCATAGTAAGTATAAAGTAAAAAGGGATTTTAGTAAAAAGATTAACTATAATTAAATAGTTATTAATAGAATATAGTAAGCAGGAAGTTTAAATTAATAGATAGATAGAGAAGAAAATAAAAGAGAAATAAGAAGAAAAAAGAAAGAAAGTTAAAATATAAAATATAAGAATATATAGATATAGATATTTAAGCTTTCTATTTTATCATTTTTCCTAAATTAATAAATAAAAGAAATATATCTATCCTATATAGTATTACCTACTATAGGCGTTAATAGCTTCTATTATAACGCCGATCACCAGGTTATAGTCTACTACCTCTATAGAACATGCCTAGTTCTAAAAGAAATAAGCTAGAAGAGTTACTTATAGGCTAAGCTATACTAGATAAGAAGTAATAAACTATAATTAATAATTAAGCGGTTTTTAAGCTATAAACTGCACTTAGTTAAGGCATTATAGTAGTTAAGGGCTTATAGAAAAAGGCCATACTAGCCTGTAAAGGGCCTTATTATATATAGAAGCTATATCTATACCTATATAGAAGTCTAATATAATTATTATATATAGTAAGATAGGAAGATATATAATTATATACTAGTTTATAAGAAGAAAACCTTAAAGTATATAAATACTATACCTCTCTAAAGGGTATATAAGCTCTAGATATATTTTATAGCTAAAGGCCTTATTAACTATTTTCTAATTAAAGAAAACCTATTTCTACTACTAATAGGAAGAGTGCTAGTAGGGTCAGGCCTGGCTATAGTATCTATATTATAGGAGGAAAGAAAGCTATTTAAAGACCTAAAGGCTAATATTATCTAGGCCTTATATAACCTAGATAAGGAAGCTAAAATTATATAAGATATTAAGGTATTATAGGCTAATTAGGTACCCTAGCTTATTTATATTAGGTTCTTTATATACCTATAGGGTCTCTAAGATATTAAGATTATATTATTATATATATTACTATAAAGCAGGGATAATAATAATAATAAAGAAGAAAAAGGCAGTATAGTTAATATAAATATAAATCTTAGATATATTCTTATTATAGCTAAAAGTATACTTAAAGATATATATAAGTTATATAGTAATAAATTACTTAATTATAAGATAATGTAGTAATATATAAAGAGGCTAAGTAATTTCTATAGTAATAATAGCTATATAAGTAGTATAAAAGTTAGTAGATTTTATAGCTTTAAGAATAAGTTATTTCTTACCTCCTATTTCTAGATTCTAAAGTAGCTATTAGTATACTATTACTAGGTAGTATATTATAAAGATAGCTATTTTATAAGAAAGGATAAAAGTTATATAGTACTATAGGATATAATTAAAATAACCCTTTTATAATAAAAAGCTATAAAGGATATTATTAGTATATTATAGAGATAAGATAAGGCAGTAAAGGGGAGAGAGATACTAAGTTATAATAAGAAGGATAAGATAGTTACTAGGGACTATAATAAGTATAACGCTAAGCTAAAGTATAGTATCTGTAAATTTTATATCTTGCTTATCTGCTAGACTGTTAAAAGCAGGCTATTTCAGTCTGCTATTTTAAGCTTCTATACTATCCTATCCTAGCTGTGAGGCGAATACAGGTCTATCCTATCCTATCCTATCCTAGCTATAAGGCAAATACAGGTCTGAATTTAATAGAAAATATATATAAACTAAAACTATACTAATAAAGATAGGGACCTGAATTTATTACCCCTAACGAATTCAGGTCATTATTATAAAAAGTTAGAAAAATCGATATTTAAGATAATATATTAATTAATAATTACTAGGAAATATTATATTTTAAACTTTAGCTACTATAGCTAATTATTATAATATTATAATTAGTTTTAAATTTAGTTAATATAACGGTTTAGGGTCTAACTGTATTAAACTAAGCTATACTAGGTTTATTATTAGCAGATTATATAAGGTATAATACTAAGCAGTTATTAAAGTATTATATCTCTTAATAGTAGATTTAATATAGGTTAGGCTTAATTAATATAAAGAAGTTTTATTAATAGCTAGTAAACTGAATCTATAAAAGTGTAAATAAAGGTATTTTATATATTAGTATTATAAAGTAAGGGATAATAGTATATAAGGATGTTATTATCTAGGGATAAAGCGTTTTAAAGATGATAATATCTTAGTGTTAGTTATCCTTATATAAGCTATATTATAGTTAGTAAAAAGGAAGTGANTAATAGTAGATTTAATATAGGTTAGGCTTAATTAATATAAAGAAGTTTTATTAATAGCTAGTAAACTGAATCTATAAAAGTGTAAATAAAGGTATTTTATATATTAGTATTATAAAGTAAGGGATAATAGTATATAAGGATGTTATTATCTAGGGATAAAGCGTTTTAAAGATGATAATATCTTAGTGTTAGTTATCCTTATATAAGCTATATTATAGTTAGTAAAAAGGAAGTGAAATTATAAGGTATATATAATATAACTGCAGGGTTATAATACAATCTCTCCCTTCTATTAGGTCTTGTCCTCGAGACCTGTATACCCTAGTTATCTTAAATTTCACTTAGTATGTTCTAACTTAATCCTTCTATTATTATATTATATAATATCTAACTATATCTCTAAATAGTATTCCTATAAAACTTATATAGATTATAAGCTAGAGAGACTTAAAAAGGAGTGTAATATAGTAAAACTTATTAAGTCTATCACTTTATTTAGTAAATAGGCAGATATGCTATATACTTATTATTTTAAGGCAGGGATTGGGGAGAAATGTTTAATATCTCCTGATTCTAGTCGGTATAGTAAATGTGTATATAAGTGAAAACCTTATAATAGTACGCAGGTTATGTCTTTTTGTAAGTTCTTTTTTATTTTTTATTTTCTCTATTAATTTGTTTTTTCTAGTAACTACTCTAATAAAGTAAGAGAAAAAGCTTAAGGTAGATAAGGATGAAGCTAGTAACGATCTTCTGAAGCTTTATAAGGAGATGGTAGCTTTATAGTCTTATCTTATAGCTGCTACTAGGCATTTATCTTATATCTAGAAGATTTAGGCTAGAGTAAAAGAAAAATGTTCTAAAGCTACTTATTATAGTCTTTAAGAAGTTAAGAAGGAAGATAGTATACTATCTATATTAGATACTTATAAAGATACTATAGTATATGATCTTTAAGTAGACTATATTCTGAATAATATTAACTAGTTATCTTTAGGTTTAGGAGATGATGTTTTAGATATATTGCTTTTATTTAATTTTAGTGAAAATTTATTAGGAGTTACTAGATATTAATAAGGTGTTTTAGTAGTTCCTATATATTTTTATTTTCTAGGTAGTTTTTCTATTTTACTAAGTATTCCCTTTAACTATTAATTTTATATATATCTTTAATTACTTTTACTTTATAGACTTCTAGTCCTGAGATTTCTTACAGTTTATTACCTATTTTAACTTATATTATATCTGCTATTGATTTAAGTAATGAAATATAAAAGATTAGATAGAGTCTAACTCTTAGTAATAGGTCTAGTTTATAATTATTTTCTAAGATCTTTTATAGTACTTTATAAGGTCTAATGAATTTATAGTCTAGTTTATAATTTAATTGATCTATTTTAATGTTTTTTATAGCTAGGTAGACTATATTTTCTTTTAAAAAGGTTAGTCCTTTTAATTATTTTAAGTTATAGTAGTTTTTTATATATTTTCTAATAAACTTAAGTTCTATTTATAGATACTTATATAAGTCTATTATATCTTTACTCTTAATAATAGCTACTAGATTAATTGATTTTTCTTATTATATATTATAATATATATTTAGTATAAAACTAAAATTAATATAAGCTAGTATAAGCTTTATACTTTTATTATATATAGTATTATATATAAATTAGGCTATTAGGAGTTTCTTAACCTAATCATTCTACTTATAGTTAATATAATACTATAAGTACTATTTAAGTACTTAATTTATTTATTCAGTTTATCTATTAACTTACAGTCAGAATATAATTATAAGTTAATAATTTAATCTAAGTTATACTATAAGTAATTACTAAAAGTTTATTATAAATATAGGTCTTCTATTAAAAACAATTTCTATAGGTAGGCTATATATACTAATAATATATTAGTAGAAAATATAAAAAAGTTCTTTTATATTTATAGATTCTTTATATAATAAGTAATATAAAAATTTTATAAGTTAGTTAACTATAACTATAATATTATTATAAAAGATTCTAGTTAAGAGTTCTTTTAATAAGGGTAACTTTATAATAAAGTCTATTATAATTAAGTTTTAAGGTTATTATATTACTAGTAGTAATTATAGTTATCTATAAGGTTTATATTATTATACTTTTCTTTTAGTATATAAGTTATATTATTTTATAACTTATTTAATATATTTTCTTTTAACCTTATATCCCTATTCTTATAGTCTTTTTAAGGTCTTTATAACTCCTTAATATCTATATAAGGGATATAAATAAAATTTATAAAGGAAGTTATGTTTTTATTTTATAATAGTGTCTTTATTATAGATTATTCTAGTAATAGTCTTATTATATTAAGGGCATATCTATAGATATTCCTCTACTAGATTATAATAGCCTAGGTAACTTAACTCTTTTAAATATTTAATAGTTTCCTAGAGACTTTAGTATCTTTCTAAATTATTTTTATAAATAGACTTAATTATTATATATATACCTAAAACTAGGTCTAGGTTATATTTATTATAAGTTTATAGGATATATATAGCTTAAAGATATATTATAGCTAGGTATCCTATCTTTTTAGTAAGTTCTACTAGTTTCTTAAATAATTAATATCTTTTCTTATATTCTTTATTAAGTATCTTTCTAATTTTAGTATATTTTAAAGGTATTAATAGTTATCTTTTATATCTAGATATAGTGGCAATTATCTTAACTAGTTATATAAACTAGTACTCTCTTTCTAAATTAAGTTCTAGAAATTGTTTTTTTATTTTAATAGTCCCTATATTAAAGTCAGGTTATTAGCTAATAGTATTAGTATATTTATTATTAATGCCTTTATAATATACTATAGTAAAGTTAAATTTATATAAGTACTTAATATAAAATAGTTATTATTAATTAAGCTCTTATATTATAGTAAAGTAAGCTATATTTTTATAGTTAGTAAAGACTTTTAT
>WEYU01000170.1:0-10458 GCA_011036685.1 Fusarium cf. nygamai | reverse complement strand
CACGAAACATGTCGTGCCAGCTCTTCCAAAGATAGACAGACGGACAGACGGACGATATTAATTATTAGCGCCATGACGAGAACCATCACAACTTGAAACTGAAGCACAAAGGACGGGCAGCGACAGATGTTGTGTCTGTCTTTGAGTGTAACTCACCGTCACCAAATACACAACCTCCAACTTGGCTTGCTGATTCGTGGAGTGTCGGAGCATGAAACAAAGTGAGCCTAGACCCTGGCAGCTGGGATTGAGGCGCCTGTAAATTGTCTTGATAGGTCGGTTGCTGGTCCTTGATGAAACAGACCGTGTTTCGACCGGGGCCACTCGGATGACGCCGTCCGAGTTAAAAGAGCGCATTTCTCTCTGCTGATGTGCTGTGCTGGCTGTGCTGTGCTGTGTTTTGCTGTCCAGTTGTTTTCTTGCTGACTGTGTAGTTTGATACAGGGGAATAAAAACAACGTGTTGCTAATTTTTCTTAACGGGTTCGAGAAACAGCCGCTGAGGAATGAAAAAATGTCCGTGAACGGGCTATTGAATTATAGTGGTTGATTACCTTATAGAATGTGTGACTTGCTTCTTCCCATCTTGCATAAGAATGGTAAGTTAGCCGTACTGGTAGCTTAATTGCTTACCACGTGCTTACCGACCTCTCATTGGAATGGAGGCTGTCAGGCCATATCCACATTCGCATTTAATCAGGCTAGTCAGGTTACCTATCAAGCTATCAGTGGTCGGGAACTTCTAATTTCGGCATCGTTTGTCTCTTGTTATCTTTGATGAGTCCCTCGTGTTATCCGGGGTATGCATATTGCACATGTATAACTTCTGAACTTTAATTATTATATCCATCCATTGCTGCAACCACATTGCTTCTGTCACTACCACTTATTAGGCGCCTTACCCCCTGATGGAAATCTACATATCACTGAAGCCTAATTATTGTCTGTACCGAGTATAGTATGGTCTTCAAAGGAGCTTCGTCATCGTAACTGGCCTCGTAATCTGTGCCTGCTTTCTACGCTTGGACTCTCTGTTGATCGGAAAGTGGGCGATCTGACATCAATACCCACGCACTCCTGAGAGCTTTGTCCTATATGTGCCAACAATATGATAGGGGCATCTCAAAGCTGAGTCTTCACGAGTCAATGCGACGTATAGGGACCAAGGTTATAAGGAGGTTGTCAAGGATTATCAGGTGCACGTGAATATCAATTGTGACCCGGCCCTACGATCCGATCGATTTGTTTGCAATGCTTGTATGTATCATGCTATCAGTAAGTATCATCCCACCTGTTTACCTCCCTGCGGGTACTATGCACAAGCATCAATGATATAGTTAGCATTAATAGCCAGCATATCATCATCTCCCTCATATGTATCACCTTCGGCATATCCAGCTTCACCAGCATTGTTCCAACATTGAAGGGCGTCCTTCAATATACGGTGCATTTGCAGCTGGGCAAAACGGCCAATGCATAGATCCAAGGGAGGCAAGAGAACCAAGACTCGTATCATAAATGTTCAAAAGACTCAGATAAATTTAATAGTAGTTAAGTTAGCTTGGCTCATTAGGACCTTAGGTGAACTATTCTTGGTATCGTTATTAGAGGTAGGTAGTCTCTCATCTATTAGACTGGTAAACAACGAAAATAATAACCCTGACCTATTGCCTGTCGATTCTATAACCCCTTGAAGCTAAAATATTCACTCTCAAGTATATCTCACTGTTCCAATACGCTCGATCAAGTAAACTATAGGGAAAATTAAACCTTGTACCAGGAATGTAATATGGATTAAGACTATCGAAGCGGAGGCAGGTCGACTTGAGATCTCTTTTTTAAATGACAAGAATACTCATATAAACTTGGATTAAACTTGGGAGACCTCTAGACTACTTGTTTTTGGTATCCAAGCTTAGGCTCGGAGGTTTCCTTGCTCCTTGAGGATTATGCAACAGGCCCAGGGCAGATATTCAAAAATTATTCTACCAAGGCCCAAAGTCTCCGAGTGATATTGCCTCTAACGGGTGGTGGTCTTTCTGCAGCCAGTACTTCATCCACCCTTCATACATATCAACATCTTCCGGATTTCTAACCCACCCATCTTCCCGATGATGCAGTCGGTGGCCAAAGTAGATGAGCAGAAACGCAGGGATGCCGATGTAAGCCGTGAAAAAACCACCCACTGACTATTGTGAAGGAAAGAAGACAGTGAATCCGTTGATGATCAAAAGAATGACGGAGACAACGACTCCAAAGTACATGCCCCACGGCTGGAGACGGGAGCGATATGGTGACTCCAACTTATGATGAGTGATGGCTTTGCGGTATCTCACGTAGATTATACCACAGCAGACCCAACTAGTATAGCCGGAGGTATTGGTGAGATTTATTAGCCAGTTGAAGACCGTCAGACTACTATTAGACAGGCTGAGGTATGCTAGGCTTCCGAGGGAGGCAGTGATCAATACTGCGTAATACGGAAGGCCATATCTATTGCATCTCTTGAATATTGCAGGCGCATTTCCGGCCTTTGCAAGTGAATAAAGTTTCCGAGAGGCAGAGTAGAGGAATGCGTTCGCTGCCGTGATCGCTGAAAGGAGGATCAGTGCATTGACGATGCTATCCAGGACAGGGATACCGGCGTTCTTGATGGCAATAACGAAAGGTGAGCGCGCAGTCCCAGATGCTGTGAGTCGACGATCACTTGATGAACAGACTACACCAATCCCAAGGACGGAGGGCATGAAAAGAATGACCNGTCGAGCGGCTCGAGGGAGGTTGTAGCGTGGCGATTGCATCTCGCCCGCTGTCACAATGAGTTGTTCAGGAGCCAATACGAATGCGAAGGATGCTAGAACAAAAGACTGAAGCAGTTGCAACGAGTCGTCCGGCATCGCCCTCCACGATATAAGTGTTCACTGGACCAGGGTCTTTCCAGTATCGAAAGTAGAGCGCATCTTTATCAGGGCCTCCCCCGAAAAACAGCACAACGGAGAGAAAGATGAGGCCCAAGATGAGGAGAATTTTCATGCCTGCGCTCCAAAACTCGCACTCTCCAAAGACTCTAACGGGGAAGAGGTTAACAATGACGATGATGACATATATGATAGTGATCCACACGGCGCTATTAACCGTAGTGCCCCAATAGTTGATGAGAAGCGTAGAAGCGACGAATTAGTAGTGATCAAGATACCAAGTGAGTACCAGTAGAGATATCCCATTGCAAATCCCATGCTGCGAAACACATATTTGTGTCCGTACTAGGCCATAGTGCCTCCCGGAACAGGGAGATAAGTTGCAATCTCGGCCATTCCATTGACGATACAGTAGATAAGTAGAGACAAAACTCCATATGAAATCAGGAGGAACCGAGGACCACCGATGCGAAGAACCTGGGCAGTTCCTAGGAACAGTGAAGTTCCAATAGTACCCCCTATGGATATCATTTGAGAGTGCCGAGGCTTGAAGCCACGGTGTGTATCCTCGTTTCTTTCCGGGTCGGAGCTACCATTTCGAATGGTTTCTACTTCACCAAGATGGCTTGGGGACTTCTCTTGCTCATCCCTGGCTTTGAGAGGATGCGGCCCCGGGCTCGTGAGGATAGACTCTGCCATGGCTGGAATGAATATCGAAGTACCAACGAGACAGGTTTAATAGAGATATAAGAAGAGAACAGAAAGTGTTTTGCAAGACATTGGAAAGGGAACCTTCTTACTCATTTTATATTCAACAAGAACACCCATACCACTAACTAAGGTACCACACAAGTCACCCCAAGCGGCCATGGCATGTAATGAGGATACTTTGACCAATAGAAAGTCACCATGCACTGATAAAACTACTAGGTATTGAGATAGGTATCTTCATGAATAACCTGAGGTAGGCCAAGTCGATAGCGAAAGGTGTCCCTCACCTTGGTTTGGTACGACCATCAATAACATGGCAGTCTTCACTTACACGACGGCTAGTAATTGACCTATCGCCGGTATATAGAGACTTGCAGCGCGGGGAAGTGTGGAGAAACCTTGTCTATCAGTAGTTGATCGTCGATAGTCTGGGCCTTTCCACGCCGTTGGCGCCGCTATGAAGCTCACCCGGCGCCAACGGCGGGATTTCATGAGGGGGCTTTCAGGATAGGTAAGTTCGGGATTGGCTCGGAGGCTGATACTAAGTCGCTCAAAGTATCCTAGATATCAAGTAGGGTGGGAAGATAGTTGACGATATGTCGAATATACCTAGCAAGCCTAGCTCTCCAAGATTCAGATCTGGCATCTAGCAACTGACCATNGATTTCATGAGGAAAATTTCGCCGAAAATAAGTTCGGGATTGGCTCGGAGGCTGATACTAAGTCGCTCAAAGTATCCTAGATATCAAGTAGGGTGGGAAGATAGTTGACGATATGTCGAATATACCTAGCAAGCCTAGCTCTCCAAGATTCAGATCTGGCATCTAGCAACTGACCATAAATCTCAACTATCCAAGATGGCTCACCCTTTTGCCTCCAACTCGAACATTCTCCATCGTTCATTTGCTCACCAGCCTGAAAGAGTCGTTTCTGCGTGTATCTCTCTTTCCCGAGTCTGGCCGTGAAATACTTGATGCTTAGCCGGACCAGCTGTATGATGTCTCGGCTTTGGACGTCCAGAGATTGCTGAAGTTGTCGCGAACCAGATGAACCAGCTTCCTTATCTCTACTTTGGCGCAAGTTTCACTTGCGATGTGACCGAGGAGCTTGCGTCGATGCTTCTGCAAGGACAGCCTGGTGGCCTGTCCAAGGCCAAATTCGTCAACTCTGGGAGCGAAGCCACTAATGCTGCTATCAAGCTCGCAACACAATACTAGCACGAGCGAGGAATGCCCCAGAAGCACCATTTCATCGCAAGGAAACAGAGCTATCATGGAAACACGATTGGAGCACTCTGTGTTTCTGGCCACAAATCTCGAAGGGCCATGTACCGCCACTGGCTCTCTCATAATGTCAGCTTCGTTGACCCCTGCTTCGCTTATAGGCTGAAGGGAAACGAATCCGACCAAGATTATGTCCAGCGACTGGCAGATCAACTTGAGGCAGAGATTCTCCGTATTGGACCGGAGAACGTTTCTGCATCTGTGGCTGAGACTGTCAGTGGAACTACTCTGGGTTGCCTTCCTGCTGTGCCTGGATACTTCAAAGCTGTTCGAGAGATTTGCGATAAACATGATGTCCTCTTGATCTTAGACGAAGTGAGTTACTATTGAATGTACCGATGACCATGTTTCTTAACACATCTTAGATTATGTGTGGTATGGGGAAAACCGGCACTATGCATGCTTGGGAANCAGTGGAACTACTCTGGGTTGCCTTCCTGCTGTGCCTGGATACTTCAAAGCTGTTCGAGAGATTTGCGATAAACATGATGTCCTCTTGATCTTAGACGAAGTGAGTTACTATTGAATGTACCGATGACCATGTTTCTTAACACATCTTAGATTATGTGTGGTATGGGGAAAACCGGCACTATGCATGCTTGGGAACGGGAGGGCATTTCAGGGCCTGATATTCAGATGATAGGCAAAGCTCTTGGTGGAGGTTTTGTTCCCCTATCTGGCGTGTTGCTTCGCAATAAGATATTTGACGCCCTCGCAGAAGGATCTCAGGGATTAGCCCATGGGCACACATTCCAGGTAAGCTTTATATGACAGGAAGTTGACCTGAAACTGACTGACTTTCTCAATAGGCTCATCCGGTGGCTTGCGCTGCAGCCCTCGAGGTTCAACGCATCGTTCGTGATGAAGATATTCTCACTAACGTCCAAGAAATGGGAAAGGTCTTGGAGATGCTCCTGAGAACAAATCTTGGACATATGGAATATGTCTGCGATATTCGTGGGCGTGGTCTTTTTTGGGCTGTTGAGTTCGTTCAAGATCGTCGCACCAAAACACCCTTCCCAGCAAATATGAGACTTTGCCACCAGATCGTGGACAAGGCGCTTGAACTGGGCTTGAATATTTTGGGAAACCTGGGTGAAACTGGAGATATTCATGTTGATCATGTCATAATGTCTCCCCCATATGTGGTAACTGAGTCCGAATTGGGGCGGATGGTTGGCATTCTACGGGAATCTATTCAGACTGTCATGTCTGAGGTTATTGATAGTCAGGGGTCGCGACTCTAAGCATGCTTCAAAAAAAGATAGTTCATTAGTTACAATGAGGTTCATCAAACCCCAACCCAATATCCATCAGGTATCGTAAATGGCTATCAGTCTGTCTAAGCTCCATGATCCCTAAGCCTTTTGAGAAAAGAGATTGGTGCGGCCCATAGCTGTAGCTACTCAGATAGGTAATAACTCCAGACAATTTTGCAGTATTACTTACAACATCCTTCCTTATGTCTGCTCCTTTCCTTTCTGACTCGTCGTTTATTCGATATCTGCACTATCAAGCTCGGCCAACGATCTGCCCCAGGATTAGGTTCCCCGCATAACCCCGCGTTGACATCTTCAGATTAGTCTCTCCCGCCCATAGCGCCCTGCATCACTTAAGTGTCCTTGATAACGGTAAGTGACCCGAACCTTTCGGTCTTCAATCTTCTTCTCTAATTCTCTTTCTTCATATCACCGCCCATAGCGCTCTTGGTCATTTCAAAGCTCACCCAGGCTCATAGGAGAGTAGAATCGGATCAAGATTTTGAGTCCCATGAACGAATCACTTAGAACCCCACCTTCGGCTTCAGCTCGGAGAGGTGGCTATACTCGACAGAAGCGTGGATGTCTAACATGTCGTCAACGGTATGCCAAGGGTCTCATGCATCAGTTAGGCCGCAATTCTAATCAATCCCATAAAGAAGAGATGTGATCAGCTTTACCCCATCTGCAGTCACTGTTTGCGTCTCAACCTAGTATGCAAGCGTGAGCCTCCACGCTCAGTGCTCCCGTCACCTAGGGCGGCAACGGGAGGTTCTAAAGTCACCGAAACAAGGGTAATGAGAACCCCGAGTATAGGCCAGCAAATCAAAGAGGTCACGCAACTATGTCAACCTCTTGGACTATCGCTGGAACCTGGTGACGCCGACTCGAGAAATCTTGTGGGAAGCAGACGAGTGATGCTGCGTTACTACACGGTGACTCTTGCGTTTCTACTGACTACGAACCTCGAAAACAACTGTTTCCTCTCTGGTATGTACACTGAACACTCGGTACCTAGATAAGTTCATGAGCTTACCTGAAGGTTATTCTTCCCATGGCGTTCGAATGCCCTGCCCTGATGTATGCCGTCTCAGCATGGGCTTCTTCCCACTTAGCATTACGTGACGAGAAGTTCAGAGCGGATTCGCTAAGGCACCGTGGACATGCTTTGGCTCAGCTTCAAAAGTCAATGGAGCAGAGTGAGCTATCAACTGAAAAGTGCGCCGAAAAAGTAACTTAAACTTATTATATAATTAAATNCTGATGTATGCCGTCTCAGCATGGGCTTCTTCCCACTTAGCATTACGTGACGAGAAGTTCAGAGCGGATTCGCTAAGGCACCGTGGACATGCTTTGGCTCAGCTTCAAAAGTCAATGGAGCAGAGTGAGCTATCAACTGAGATGTGCCTTGCTGTGACCATGGTCCTCTGTTCTATGGAGTCAATATCCGAGGCCACCGATGCCTGGTATCCTCACTCGAAAGGCGCAGCTGCTGCATTAGCTTGGCAGTCAGAGGATTCTCTCGCGGCGGTAGATCCGAAGCAAGCTGTTCAGACTACCTTTGAGGGGAGGTGGCTTCTCCGCAATTTCGCCTATCACGACATCATGATGAGTGTCTCGATGTATTGTCGTCCATTGATAAGGGGGTTCTACTGGGCCTCAAAGGATGACACACTTGTAGATCCCTATTTGGATTTGCGTCGCGGATGCTCTATCTCATCTTCGAGACGAGCATGTTGAATGCCGACTTCGCAGAAGCAGAATTGGGATCACAGACCCGCGGTTATTTTTCGGCCAACTTTTTTTCTTGTTTAAGAGTAAGGTTATAATAACTTCTAGCGGAAAAAAACCCCGGTAATCACACTTATTAACCCAAGATTCATTAATAGCCATTTGTTCAAATAATTTTATGGGAGGGGGCTAGCTCGCGGGGATAAATTTTATTTGGCTCCTTGTGTAGTTTAAAAAGGATTTCCATAGTTGAGGTTGCCTCTTTTATACTACTAATATTAGGCGTTGGAAAAATTTCGCCGAAAAGTGACCTCGCTGCCGCACGTCTAGTCCGTGATCACGTTGCCAACTTTGGTTCCAGTCGTCGAAGGCATCGCACCACCGACTCACGCCACGGCCGTATTCTAAGAGCGCTCATCAACCCAAAGTCTCGCGCAGCAGAATTCTCCTTGGACAACGACGCATTGCGCAGCATCTTCTCCGCCGCAAATGAACTCTTCTTCTGCAACCGTCTTGCTGGCCGGGTCGCATGGGACTGGAGTCACCCTGCAAGCGCGCAGTATCAGGCGCACATTGTTGGCACCACAGCGGTACGACGTTCCCGCGATGGAGGCTACGAGACACTCATTGTACTTTCGTCACCTATTCTCCAGGATACAAAGTACAACCGGCGGCTTCTCATCTCGACATTCTTACACGAGATGATCCACAGCTATCTCTTTGTGGTATGTGGTCTCAAAGCCCGCCACGAGGGCGGTCATACCGAGGGTTTCCGCCAGATTGCAGATACTATCGACCGCTGGGTTGGACATAGCTACCTGCGACTCAGTGAGATGGACGCTGATCTGGAACATTTCCGCGAACATCCCTCCTGTGTGCATGATCAACACCAGGTGCGCAGTCGAAGTGCAGACGAGCACCACAGGGTACCATGGCGCAGTGAGAGATGGGAGGATGGAGAGCGAGATGCTCACTATCCAACCGAGCTTCATCCACGACCGCATCCCAGTCTTCATGATTGGGAGCGACATGGGCGAGAGGGGTACAGAGCCCCCAATGTCCGGAGAGGAATCTCACCATACGTTTACTAAGCGTGGAAGTGACCCTCGAAGGTCGCCCACGTATTGTTCGTTCAATCAGGTATGCGGCTCAAATGGCTGCAATGCTGATATTGTATGTCATGATCATCATGACTATCCATTCTTCACCACACATTACAACCATTTACATCAAAACTAACTACGGGAGGTGGCTTATTTCTTTTTAATCTCAAGATTATCTTATGGGCTTGCTTGGTCTTTTACAATATGATTCCCCCTTTTTTACAGCGCGGCAGTGGGCATTACATGGGCGTTGATAACGGAAGCATCATCACGGGCAGGGTAAGGGAACATCATATAACGTCAAGCAGTGATATAGGCGCTGCGAGGCTTCTTTTCGAACGTGTGGGAAAAGTATCAAATTATCATCATTATACCAATGGCTGGGATTTTCTATGTGCAGGATGGGACAGCAATACATCATGGTGGCGAAGATTGAAAAGGTGGCATCATGATGAAAGATTTGTATAAACTACAATTTGGTAGCAATATCAAGAAAGATTTAACGCTTTTACTATCCACTACTTCCGCCATTAGATGCGGGATGTTATGGAGCTCTTGATTCTAGTGTTCTCACATCAATCATTCTTATCGCTATTGTCTTAGGAGAAGGTAGCAATTTTTATAATCAGTTTCACATTTGAGAATAAATAGCTCCATAGATCCTAGTTCATAACAGACCCAGAACCGAAGCAGCCTAATCCGAAAGGCTATCAATGGCGTTCTTAATAGAGCGTCCGATAATGGCGGACCACTTGAGACCGTTGATGTAGTCCTTGGCATCAATGCTCTCAACCCAACCAGGGAAAACAGCTGAATAATCGTCAGTATCCGAGTAATGTTCAATTCATTTAGAAACTTACCTCCAGAATACCCGGTCCAAATACCAGGCGCAAACACAACATGCTTGAACCAGTCTCGACCATCCAAACCTCCTTCGTAGAGGAAGCTCCTTTCGAGCAGCTTATATCTCTTGTTGACCCTGACGATGGTATAGCCGAGTCGAATCTTTTCAACTATGTTCCACCATGGGATGCCTTGCTCAAGCTGATGTTTAGCGATTTCAGCTTCAGCGTCGAGCTCGCTAGCCTTCAGGTGGAAGTGTCCAAGGAGGTCACGAATATCCTTGAGGCTCGTCTTGAAATCGTCCTCGTTGCCAATCGGCTTGCCAGATGAGACGGCACCACGGATATTGAAGATCTCCTCCTCAGTGATAGCGTCCTTGGTAGGCTCTAACTTGGCCTCAACCTGGTCAAGATAGCCCTCCAACGCATCAACGTACTCGGTAGCACTGAAGGGAATGATCACGTTCCCAGCAAGTTTGGCAATGGTCAGACCCAGGATTTGGGCCATGGTTCGGTGGTACTTGAATCCAATGTCACCGTACTCCTTCATCCAGTAGAAGCTGTCATAGTTACTGTGGTAGTGATACACAGTGCTGTTACCTCTTTTCGGCT
>WEYU01000169.1:0-10469 GCA_011036685.1 Fusarium cf. nygamai | reverse complement strand
ATAACTCATAATGACGAAACTATCAGCTCTATTAAGTTATTTTCCTTTAAAGGTACTTTTTTTACTATTTACTTAAGTTATTAGCTATAAAAGCTCGCCGAAAACCCCCGCCACCAGGCGCAAGTGAAGCAGAGGATACCACGGGCGATACTGCTTAGACTTCAGCCACCGAGGAAGATGCTCTGGCTTTGATAGACAGTGGCCGAAAGGCAACTAAGAAATCTGCTTCTCTTCTACGATATATCTTCATAAATGCTATGTCAATGTACCTCTAGGCATAATAGATCAATACTAGATATAAGATGTATTTTGCCAACAATACAATAGTCCATAATGGACTTCACAAGTGGCTAAGCTGTAATTAGGGTTAACACATCAGGAAATTATAAGATACGCAGGTTTTAATGGCTTCTAGCGCAAGAACCTGAGATGGCGATAAGCGCCACGCTTCTAGAAGACACTCCGGGAAGATATGCCTAACTGGGAAGTTCTTGAAGAAGACAACCTTTTGAACCCTTGTACGTGGTAATCTCGTCCAATTCGTCTCGTATCCTCTGTACCTCGCCATATCCTATGCGCTGCTGCATCCTTTTTAAGACGTCCTTGACCAGGGTGATCTCTTCCAACGACCTAGCGCCGTAACCGAGTATCAGCAATGGCCATGCTCCTAAGTAGCAACCGCTCCATTTCTGATGTTCCTCGGGGCATTGAAGGATATTCATGGCCAAATCGAGCTGCCATCTCCAGGGCTTCCCATCTTCTTCTCCAGCCGAGGACTCGGGATAAATTGNGTTAAATAAAATAAAACGGGGCCGAAAAGAGTATCAGCAATGGCCATGCTCCTAAGTAGCAACCGCTCCATTTCTGATGTTCCTCGGGGCATTGAAGGATATTCATGGCCAAATCGAGCTGCCATCTCCAGGGCTTCCCATCTTCTTCTCCAGCCGAGGACTCGGGATAAATTGAATCATCGGTTGACGTCAGGGTTTCTGTGATTAGATCAAGGAGGAGAGAGGTTGCGATTATCATCAAGTCGTTGAAGCGTGAATCTCCATTTTGAACATTCTGGCTGTTTTCGTCATCAAATAACAACTGCTCCCAGTACTGCAGCTCAGCCTTCAAGCCCTTTAGGTGATCGGAAAGACTACTCCGAGGGACATTATATGAGTCGATTATCCGTAGTATAAGTCGATACAGGGACGTAGGTACCCCGAGCACGATGTTTGGTTTTGTAGAGGATGGATTCGCGTTGTCGTATGAGCGGAGCAAATCCTCAGCATGGCTGATGAATTCTGAATCCAGTCGAAACTCAGGTCTGAAAGGCCTTCTGATGGATAGTAAGAAGCCTTGATACAGCACGCTTTCAACATTGACCCTGTCCCAGCTTTGGATGAATGGCCTTAACGAGCTGTTGCCTCGGTTCCTCAAGCTGAGCAGCTTCACAGCCCCGACAACGTGAGGCCTTGGGTCCGACATTACATCGAGACTCCAGAACTGGGAGTGGATCACGTTAGCCAATATCACAGAGAACAGAGAGATGATTGAGTACATACATTGTAAACATACAAGTATGATGCAACCGTTAGTAAACACGAATGCCGATAGGCATCTGATGGACAAAAGTCCACGAGTTCCTGATTCAGCCCTCTCATAGCTTCTGTGTAGTACCGCANGTCCGACATTACATCGAGACTCCAGAACTGGGAGTGGATCACGTTAGCCAATATCACAGAGAACAGAGAGATGATTGAGTACATACATTGTAAACATACAAGTATGATGCAACCGTTAGTAAACACGAATGCCGATAGGCATCTGATGGACAAAAGTCCACGAGTTCCTGATTCAGCCCTCTCATAGCTTCTGTGTAGTACCGCAAGGCAATGAGGCGATATCGATCATTGTTCACCAGGGCATGTTTGTTAGAAGCACAGTTGGCCAATATAGCATATTTGACGGTTTTGTTGTGCGACATCATGCCCATTAGGTCTGACTGGCACTGAAAGAAATATGACTTGTCCTTTGTTGGGAGGGTAAGTGAGTTGAAGTGGAAGCTGTAAAAGTGATGCACCAGCTCAAACTCGATTTCCGTTTCACAGAGNCTGAAAGAAATATGACTTGTCCTTTGTTGGGAGGGTAAGTGAGTTGAAGTGGAAGCTGTAAAAGTGATGCACCAGCTCAAACTCGATTTCCGTTTCACAGAGTGGATGGTTGATAGTTGTAAGTGGTGCCCTGTTATTCAGAATCGGGACCATCTCATGTGAGGTCTCGTCAGTCGGGTTAGGGAGAGAGGTGCTCTCGCTGGCGGATGGCGAAGAAGCGGGAGTTGCACGTCGTCGACGATGCCTTTTATCAGCCATATCGGTGGCTTTGGGCCACGAACAGGTGCGACCAAAACGAGAGCAGTTACGACATGATGGCTTCGCTTCGTCACATTTGACTCGGCGCTGTCTGCCTATGAACGGTCAGTAAACACATATACTTGTACTCTCAATGCTCACATGTGACGCAGCCAGTCTTTGCACGTAATTTAGCCTCTGGCATGATCAGGCAGGCGGTGAAGTTCTCATGGGTATCTGAAGCGTGAACGGTTATGCATGCAGTGAAAGCGGAGAAGTTAGTTATGGTACCAGGGTCAAATCAGAAGCGGGGAAGTCGGGGTTTTAAGGTGCAACAGGCGATAATAAGAGACTTGGCGCTAGCGCTTTTGGTCATCTCCAGTATCTCTCGCTAGTCCCCTAAGCTAATGGACTCGAACGGCTGATACGAATAGGTGCAATACAATTGTCACAAGCCTCCCATCCTCTATCAATGGTATCGGGCTTCAATCCCTAGTAGTTTTGATGAGTTTGAAATGGTGTGATTCATTTAGAATCCGAAAAGCTTAAATTTGTAGTTCCTCAGTTCTATCTAAAGCCTTCAACCTGTTCATCCCTGGACAATCTTTGACACCAACTCTGTAGCAGCGACAGTGTCTTCATCGCGGAAATGCCTGCCAACCATTTGCAACGCCAACGGTGCCTCGGCATACTCTTCGGGTGAGTCTACTCTTGTATTAGCATTAATTCCAGCAACGTTGCCAGCAACATGACTTACACTTATTGTATTCTCTTTCCTCTTGTGCTGATCGGGGTTTGAAGTCAGGGTATGGGGCATCGGTGGACTCAACCTTTAGCCCGGTCGGGAATGTAATGGCTGGCTGATCGAGGAGATTCCAAATTGCCGTGTATGGAATGTAATGACCATCGCCCAACTTTGCCGCAGGCCCGACATAGGCAGGACAGAGGAGAAAATCAACGCCTCGATCCTTCATGATCTTATGGTACCTGAAGAAGTCAGCTAAGTCAGCCTAGAGTGTACTGTATACTTACTGCTCTCGAAAAGTGTCTCTTTTGACATTAAGAGCCCAGTTCTCCTGTATAGTAAGGGGCCGTGGCGGAGAAAAGTTAAAGATATAGTCCGACAGCGGCGCAATAGGTTCTCCTCCCTTTTCCAGAAGTTCCTTCTGTGTCACAGCACATTCGGGAAAGTACAGTTTTGAAACAATGTCCATGCCCTTTTGGTGGTTATATGGCTCAAAGTCGACTACAGTAATGCCTGCTGTCTTGAGCTTCTCAACGGCGTATCTGAGTGCGCGGAGGACTGGAGGATGGGGTCGGACAATGCTGCGACAACAGTTAGCTGATGGACACGATAAGGAAGAGAGAACTCACCCATCCTCCCACATAACACCAATAGTAAAGCTACCAGGCTTTAGCGAACTGGGCTGCTTCCAAGCCTGAGGTACCAGCGATGTCTCAATCTCCCAGGGTTCCTGAGCAAGAACAGCTTTCTGAAAAAGGCCAAGATCTTCTGCAGTTTTGGCCAGAGGAGAGATAACGCATCGGATGCAAAATTGCGCCGAAAACCGACACAAGAGGTGGCAGGCCGATGACGAACATCTGTGAAAGGCCTAGAACCACCTGTCCTAGCATCGCCACACTGTATAATCCCTTTAAGGTTCCGGCATACCTAATCCAGCTGCCAACGGTCATGAGGACTCCTCCCGTGATCAAGCTTGTCCTCATCCCGAACTTATTAATGACCCAGCCAGATAAGATAAATGGCGCGAAGGTGAGGCCATAGACGGTAGAGAACCAATTGATCGCTGCTGGACCAACACCAAAAAGCTCTTGAGCATAGGTGCTTACCACAGCGTAAGACAGCCATGCCCATGGCAACAAGATGTTGATGAATGCAACCGTGAATAGAACAAAGTAGCGTCGTCGGTATGTTTTGAAGGTTGTCTGCGAGCCAACCTCGATCGTGGTTGTTGGAGTCAGCGCAGCACCATCTGCCTTTGCGTCGTTTTCGGCATCGTTTTGCTAACAACTGNAGATGTTGATGAATGCAACCGTGAATAGAACAAAGTAGCGTCGTCGGTATGTTTTGAAGGTTGTCTGCGAGCCAACCTCGATCGTGGTTGTTGGAGTCAGCGCAGCACCATCTGCCTTTGCGTCGCTGTCCGTGGTTTTGGCTAAAGAAGTCATGACTTGAGCAGTAAAACTATGCGAAACAAGTAGTTTAGGTTCATATGTACGAGCGCTCGCGTGTGTTTATGTGTCTCCGTCATCGAGATCTTTACTATACTTGAACTGCCTTCTCCGCATTCTTTCGGATCGTCCGAGCTTGCGAAGTCCTTGGAGCTAATATAGTCTGAACTTGAATCTGCGCGCTAAACTAATCGTAGTGTTACTCTCGGACGATGAGGAAGCCGAGAGCGCGTAAATCTAGCTACGAAAAGGGTTTGTAGAGCGACCTAGGCAGGAAGATCCCATCATCTGTGCCGATTATGCGTTATCACCACTGCCCTTGCCCATACAAGTTACAAGTCATGGTGTATTGGGTGTCTGAGAAGTAGTGACATTTGCGGAGTTTCCGAGCAGTAACGTTCATCACAGGCATCCTGACCATTCCACCCACGCATCGCTTATCTTAGCAATGAACCCAAGATCTCGCTTCAATGACGCGCTCTACTCGTGTTCAACGCAAAGGTCGACATGCACTACCTACCTATTGATGCACTTTCCGAGCTTGCGGAGTTGGTCAATAGAGCTACCCTATACGGTAGGTCCACTCTCCGACCAGAGTTCAACTTGATCCTCCGCATCGAGAGCTCAGAAAAAAATCAAAATCGCTCACCACCATGACTAGCCATTTTCTACAGTCTTCGTAATGTAACATCATGCACATGAACCAAAGGTTCACGAAAAACACGCACGATTCAGGACGCCACAAGATTTCGGCATAGCTTATCAGTTGTTCATCAGGGACAAGTAGCGTGCCATGTAAGACCTTGTGTCTAGCGTGAAGTAGTGTCCACTTCCTTCTCGCACCAAGCCAAAAATTATGGCTGTCGAGTTCCCACTAGGTAGACTTTTCGGAGTTTCCGAGCAATATTCTCCGAGTCAGAGTTGTTATGGTCCCAAAGGTTCGAAAATACTTAATCGCAATTGCCAAGATGGTAGAAGAGATATTTGTGACTCAATGGGGTTCTCATTCGAAATGGCTATTCTAGCTGGACAACAGTTCTCAGACTTGAAGTTTACTTTGTTCTATATTACAGCATTACTTAGTATCTTGTACCTTGGCTGCCACATCTTTTATACACTATTCTTATCACCCTTAAGAAATATTCCAGGGCCTTTCTGGGCTAAATTCACGGATCTATGGCATGCAAAGCAGATTAGGACTGGCAAAGAACACGTGGTCTTGTACGATCTACACCAACGATATGGCCCAGTTGTTCGCCTAGGACCGTCAAAATTGTAAATTGATTTTGAGAAATAGGTTCTTGTGCTGACATGAATTAGGAGTATAACTGATTCCCATGCACTACGAACGATCTACAATGTTTCTGCTCCATTTCCCAAGGACCAATACTACGAGCCTTTCAATTCCGCGGGAGTCCGCGTAGATGTGTTCACAGAGAAAAGCGACTCACTACACGGTAAACACAAACGACAATTTTCCCGAGTCTACAGTGCAGTCGGTGTACAAGATGTGGATGGAAATGCGGACGCATCTATCGACAAGTTTATCTCAAGACTCAAACAGACCAATGGCCAAAATATCAACCTTAGCAACTGGCTTGAGCGGTTATTATTCGGCATGCCTCATTTCTGATATATCTAAAGGATATAACGCTAATGTTGATAGTAGACTGCATGTGTGACTTCACCTTCGACCAGAACCAAGGGTATATCGACCATAGCTACAATGATGAAATCTTCCACTATATTGATAAATTTGTTCTCAGAGCACATCTTTGGGGCATGATACCGACTCTGTCCTGGATACTAAGGCCTCTACAGAGTATTCGGGATAGGATCATTCCCGAGAAGCATTCTGGTAATATCATTGAAAGAGCCATCAAATCTTACTTCGACTCTATGAATTCTCCGAGCAATAGTTTGGCGGAGAAACCGCAGGGAAACATTGCTTCAAAGCTACTCCATATCCAGGCAACAAACAGCTCTAACGGATTGAACGACGCTGAGGTCATGCACCTCATTACTTTTGGACTTACCGCTGGTACAACCGATGGCGGTACCTGGTTAAGCTCTATACTCTGGCATTTGATGCACAATAGAGACGTGCTGGGCAAGCTTATGATCGAACTGCAGGGAAAGTTTAGAAAAGGAGAGCTAAGCAGGATCTGCTCAGCTCAACAAGCTGCCACCTGCACATATTTGGATGCAGTGCTACAGGAATCTCTACGGATGCTTCCACCCTTGGGTGGTATCCTACCTCGAACAGTACCAAAGGGTGGCATGGAAGTATGCGGATTCAAGATTCCACCCGGGGTAAGTCTATCTTGCATCCAGTTAATATAGCTTTGGCTAAAATGGTATGATTTACAGGTGATGGTCGGAGCACCAGCATATGCCACTCAACGACTAGAAGAATACTTTGGCAGTGACCCCTTCAGCTTCAGGCCAGAGAGATGGCTGGAAGGCAATCGATTGCCTGATATGTGTAAGTTTCTGAGATGTGGTATGTCACCCTTTGCCCTAATACAGTGGCACAGCTCGGTTTTCCTTTGGATTCGGAACAGGTTCTAGAACATGCCTTGGCAAAAGTTAGTACTGCAAATCCGTATCAAATCATCCTCTGACTTTTCGATTAGATCTGGGCTGGTTAACAATGAGAAAGGTATGTTTTAGTCCACAATACTTATATGCAATTAGCTGACCAGAGATGTTGAGATTGTACCGTCATTGCTTCTTGCGTTAGAGTTTGAGACACCAGATCCTGATATCGCTTGGGAAGTCGAAGCTGGGTGAGCCATCCATAATGAGCCCCTGGCGTGGAGATGACTAACTAACACCACAGCGCTGGAATACACACGCATAAATTCTACGCCAGGGTACGAGCAAGAGAGTAGCAACTTTGCTCCACAGAGAGCTTCTGTAACTAGTCCACCACTCCAACTAGTGCGATGAGTTGTACACTGTGCACAATCGAGATGTGATTCCCTGGATCCTCGGATTCTCTGACACATTGGGCGTGAGCATGATGATGGGGAAATTTAAGTTTCGTTTGTGCGCTCCTACGGGCGTTAAATGCACTTTGATTCACATGCATATTGGCCAATTTAACCGCAATGCTCATGGCAAAGAAGTAGTAATCCATGACATCTTATAAACCCAGACTGGGATTACATAGAGCAAATCTATGCGCTGATACACAAAAATGGGGTATATGTATATCCAGCAAGCTATCTGTGATGACGCGGTCTGCATGCATAAACTATATATTTATACTAACTCGCCACAACTGAACATGATGAAATCGTGAACATCTATGGAAGTTCTCATTAACGACAACAAGAAAGAAAATATGCACACCCTCTTAATCTAAGAATCATCTGTCACCATCTTTCAGGCCCTTCGTTCAAAGCCGTGTGTGGTGAACGTACTGTCCCACCAACAATAATGAGGAGGCAAAGATACGGAGCCTGATATATGTTCATCGTAGGATCCCAACGAGAGCGTATCGCCGGACAAAATACAATAGCCCAGACTACATACCCATTCAGTTTGAGATAGGGCCCTTTCAAGTTCAAACTGGTGCTATAGTTCAAGTTTGAAATCTTTGCAGTCTTTTGCGCCTCTTGGAGCTACATGCTGTGAACAGAAGAGATTGAGACGGTCCCGACTATTAAGAGCGCGGGGTAATTGAGTGATACCATGAGTCCCAACGAGTAGAGTTGCCTTAAATTAACTGTTAAAGATGGTTTTTAGATCCTGTTTACAAGAAACGGGGAAGGAGTAAGGAAAGATGATAAAATAAAGCACTCACCTCTATGTTATCAAACTCAGCCAAATCGCCGCCACAGCGAATTCTTACGAACTCTTCACGTCGCTGAGGAATACATCGGCAACGGTGCTATCGAGAAGTGAGACTTGGGCAAAACTTTCGCAGTACATAATCGACCGCTGTATCGTTTGACTTGACATTGTCAAGCATGAAGTACACAACCTGGTCTCCAGATGCCATAATCTTCAAGTACCTTAACAAAAGCTTCACCGATGTTCTCCCCAGTATGTTCGCCTTCAAGTCGTCTAACAACAAGCAATTTTATTCGGTGTCGCCCATTTCCATCAATAAACATTGCAACAACGCCGATAAAGCCGCGATGGCTGGGAGGCGTCCAGCCACCAAACGAGTGAGAGATTTTGCTTCGGGCGCGCTGAATACTAATTTGGAATGCTGCTTTTCTAGATTGAAAAGCTTCTTTTGGTCAAGAACCTCGACTGATAGTCCAACCGATGGCTCTAGGGATACGGGCGCCGAACTTCTTTGTTGTAGGCTCAAGGTGCGCAAGAGAGAAGTACTTCGTTTGTGAAACTAAAACAGAGAAGATGATTTAGGATATTATTTACAATAGTATTCTGAGAAATTATTCATTTCTTCGAGTTTCAAAATCTATCAGAAATCGGAGGCCGTTGAATGGGTAATAAGTACTCTACGTTAGCCGCCAAGCCATCGCAAGAACGACAACCAAAACAAATTGCAATATCCAACAGATGAACCAAGATACGTGGTGAGTTAAGGTCAAACTTCAACTGATATCTTCGTTACAGACAAAGGTATCTAGTATCTATCTACTAGCGATCGTCAAGTTTCTACTCTTCTTGGCGATCAGCATCACGTCTTGGCGGTAGACCGTTAGCTTATTGGTAACCATCGGTTTTTCGTGACGATTGAATTGAATCGAGTCTTGGCAGTAAGTCCGGTCTGTTTAAATGGTAAACCGAACCGTTAAGTTCATTGGCAGACACACAACAATAGTAGCACATTCAGGCGCCAACTTCCGAGGTTCTCCATGTTTTCGTCGAATAAGCTACACTAGACAACGAGATCACCCTCCTAGTATCAGTCATGGTTCAGCCATCACAGGAGCTAACCTGCCGTGGCGATCACAGACAAATGCGATCTCGTCGGATGTTGTTGCTAAGAGCTGTGACCACGATTTCTCAATCGGAAACCAAGTGTTAACGTGGACTCCGCGGCGAGGAGATCAGAGATTCAAGAAGATCCAGATAGACTTCCGCCTTGCAGAAAGAGGAAACTTCGGGATCCTCTGCGATGTTCGGAGACTTCAGATCGCATTCTCGCTTAAGGTTGGTTCTTCGGAAAGTCCGAAAGTGCGAAACCCTGCAAGGTGGTGTGGAGAAGGAGGTGATTAGGACGCCGTTCTCTCCACCCCTTTCGAAGCCTCGGTCGACTTCAATAAAAGTGTTGGTACTGAGCTTTTCTATAACTCAGGGAGCGGTGTGGAAGGTCAAGATGTTTAACTTGAAAGTCTTGAAGTGTTTGATATTGTGGTAGCCAGAATGTGCGGAAGTCGAAAGCGTGATCAAAACTAGAGATGGTACCAGCCGAAGGACAGCATTGGTACCACCTAACACGATAATCCGTGTCTCGGAGTTTCTACTGATGTGAGATGGGAACCCGAGTTCGGTCTAGTTCATCGTGAATCGTGTAGTCTCCCTGCGGCTAAGAGGTGTATGTACAAAATATGTCGGAATTTCCGATCAATACCCCAACTACCTAAATCCGCATAATTGGCGATCCGTTCGCAAGCAATAAATCAAATCTTCTTTAGACAACAAAATTCGTGTTTTTTTACGTGATCGATTTGACCAAAAGTACAACGCCTTTTTCTTCAGACACCGCCTAGCCCTTGAATCGCGAGCATTCGACATGGAACTTGAACCAAATATTGACGATGTTGTGAGTTGCTCTTAAACAACAGATTTAATAATACTAAAAACTATCATGATAGGTCAATGAGCTAGTTCATAAGCTGCCAGATGGAGTTATTGAGCCGGGACAGGCTCAATATCGCACCGTCCAGGAGAGCTATTGGTCAGGATTTTCGGCCTTCTTTTTTTTGGCCAACAGTATATCGGAAGAACAAC
>WEYU01000168.1:0-10473 GCA_011036685.1 Fusarium cf. nygamai | reverse complement strand
ATCGATTAATAGTATTATAAATAAATATAAATAGTATGTTATGACCCTGGCGGTTACGTCACATACACCCTATTATTTTTTACTAATTAAAAAGACTGCCGAAAAAGGACTTTAGCATTTTTACTCTCCGCATTATTCCAGTAATCTGTATAGAGTAGTAAACGAGCTGGGGTGGTGGTGTGGCCGATCTCCCGCCCTGGACATGTTCCGTAACCCAAAGGTTGAAGATCGTGCCATCATTCGCTGTATTCACGACGCACAGATGTGTAATGAGCGAAGGACGTCGAATTCAGGTCCGAGATCAACAATGACTGACAGCTTGGTCTAAGCACATCACTTCTGACCGATGACTGTAGGGAAATAACGCCGGTCGGTCTCGTAGAATTCTCGGGACCCTCGGGCATTCTCTTGACACTCCCCAACAACTCGTCCATATTTGAGAAGTGATTTACCGCAGTCTACGTCAAATGTTGTGTTTGTCTGTGAAGAAATCCCCACTACGGAGTTTTTCTCTCGGGCGGTTCATGCGTGATACGAACCAGGATCCTACAGGCTTCTTGATCGAAGCTGAGAGTTGGTCTGTTCAACGATTACACCATCTAGACGTAAATGATTAGTGAAGTGAGAGATGATAAAGCACTTGCCAGTATTTTGTTACACTGCTCAGTATGGAGTAGATGCTCAGTTACGGCCAACTTATTAATCCTCGAAATTGTGTTTCAACCGGTCATGTGTGCCTGAGTACAGGAGGCATGAAATCAAGACAACAACATAATTTCTTTGACACACAGTTTAGCACACCTTTCAGTATGGTAATTTGTGTAAAAAGAAAACATCTCAGCTGCCTCACCCATCCGCCAACCTTCCGCACTCTCCGCCGTTATTATCGAAAGCTGGAGCCCGGGCCCGAGACGGACTCCACATACAACAATCCCAAAGGTACCTCAGGCGTGCCCACCACCGCAGATATAACACCGTTGAAGAAGAAATCGCTACATGGTATCAACAACAAGCCTTGCTCAAATACGAATACAAAACCCCTCCACCATCAGTCTCCGTTGCCCAATGGCACAGGGTACATTTTCTATGACAGGAATATGTCTCATTCATATTTTGCCCTATGCCCAAAACCGCGCCGAAAAAGTGGAGGATAGCTAGAGGAATAGAGCTTGCTTTTGCAACGCAGAGTAAGTTCGCTTGTAATTATTAATTAAAAATATTAGTTAATAACTTTTAAGTGAAAAATTATGTTCACAAAAAGTACTTAAATAATTTCCTAATTTTGTCTTTAGATAAGGAAAGTTGTTCCCACCAGCCTAGTTTAACATTAAGATCCCAAATGTCTATGGGTATGGAAAGANATATATTTCTAATAATCAATTATATAACAGTGTAATTACAGCTCACGCTATATTAATGATATTCTTCATGGTTATGCCTGCATTAATAGGTGGGTTTGGTAATTTTTTAATGCCTTTAATGGTAGGTGGTCCAGATATGGCATTCCCTAGATTAAATAATATAAAAATCTGCCCGAAAATCTACGAATTCTCTCCTGCGCAACGCGCCGCACCACCAGCTGCCCCGTGAGTCCTCTTTTCTGCTTAATTCTTTGTCCCTTTGTCTCCATGTATTACATATCCAACTGGACAAACCCTCACTTCCCTAACAGAATATGTGGCTAACTGGAATTTCTCTGGCAGAGCTCCCGACGCCAACCTGGCGTCCCTTGCCGCGACAACCCTTGGATCACAAAACATTCCAGGACACAGCCCTACTATTTCAAGTTCAGACTTCTCTGACGTCCTGGACGGGTATGATGATTTGATCTCGGACTCAAAATCAGATTCTGCACCAGACATTACCTCTGAGACCATCCTTGATGGGAGCGATAGCGACGACGACAAGGGCCAGAAGATTTATTCAATCGACATTTTCGGCCACGTTTTAACTTGGCGTAGNGGTATGATGATTTGATCTCGGACTCAAAATCAGATTCTGCACCAGACATTACCTCTGAGACCATCCTTGATGGGAGCGATAGCGACGACGACAAGGGCCAGAAGATTTATTCAATCGACAAAGAAACTGCCATTGTTCCCAAAACCGCCGAGCCGACCGAACGCTCTGAAACAGAGGTTCAAGGAACTCGATCACCTGCATCTGACGATACTATATCAGACCAGACTCTCGCTCCCGCCCCCATGTTTGTTCCAAAGCCAACACCACCACATCTCAAACTCGACAAGGTCACAATTGACGTTGCGAACTACGACACATCACCGGATGAACCAAATTCCCCCTCAGGTCAAGGAACACCACAGCTAAACAAGCCATTACCCAAGTCACCGAGCCAGAATTCACCATTTGCTTCTCTGTTCCACTGGGCAGCACCATCGCCATCTCCCTCTGCGACGGAGTTTTCGTCCACATCATCGCCAATCTCCCCCTCCAAACGCGGCGTGGCCAATGATACCCCCTATTCTACGGTTAGCAACCCTTACTATATTCACGAAGATTCTTCAAGCGTGACGGATATCTCGAGCTCTCGTAACTCATACTCATCGGTTTTACAGTCCCCCACTTACGCGCAAATCGACGAAATGGAAGATGAATTAAAGGCCATCAGCGCCGAGCTGGCAAGCTCAATCCGGCGCGAGATGGATCTGGAAGACCTAGTAGATCGACTCCAGGAACAAGTCAACAACCCTCAAGCTCCTGGTAAGAGGTCAAGCGATTATTTTTCGGCGTCTTTTTCTGTTGAGTCAACCCTCAAAGAAATTCTAGAGAAAGGAATGAACTCTGCCTTGACGTCCGTCGAGCCCAATGCATTTGTCGATTCAATCCTGCGAGCCGTCCGGCCCATTATGCCTGATTTAAATACGACGAGTCTCAACAGGGTTCTTGCAAACAATCCTGGTCTTCTGCATCTCTTCTCTCGAATGTGGAGCTTACTTGGAGAACAAAAGGACCAGATACATCATGACAACAGCATCGACCTAATGGACATTGACGAGGACTTTGACTCACAAAGTAGCAGAGCAAGTTCGATTCATGCGCCAACGGTAGTCCCACGCTTCGATATTCAGATGAAGTTGGATACGCAGGCTTTCTATACAGAAACGAGGACGCGGCTGCATTTTTTGTCTATAATAAATGACGACGTGGGGCAGATTGGCCTCATCCCTGATATCTACGTGGAATATCTCATCACCTTGCCGGACGATGATTTACTCATGTGTCAAAACCTGTTGTTAGACATTTTTACCTCTGATCTCGTTGTTACCCCAGACAACGCGCTCGCCATCATCGAAAGACTTGGGGAGTACATTGGCCAGCCTGATTATCAGTGTGCCGAAGTTGTGTTAAGCACCTGTATCGGAGTGATCGATGGACTCCACCCCATTTGGCTAAACGATAAACGACATCTTTCAGAGCGAGTGGGCGATCTTTATTATCACTTCATCAAGGTCTGTCTCACATCGAACATATTCTCGCCAAGGGCCCAAACGTCAATGGTTCGATTATTGTTTACCCTACTCCGAACCAACACAGAGTATGGTAAAGATCAGGGGCTTGATTCGCCCCGGACATGTTTACTTTACATCCTGAAGAAAGGTCCAATGTTGGTCAAATTCGCTATATCTCAGAAGATCGCTAGCGTTTTCGATCTTTTTGTTCTCAAGCTTCACGATGAAGTTTTTGTGGATGTGCTGGACAGTTTACCAACCAACCCTCTCGATACTACTGGCATCGCATTCCGTTTGCTAGTCTTGTCAAATCTCGCCTGCCGATGGTCGACATTGCTTCGGAGATGCACATATCACATCTTTGAAACCCCAGGAAAGATATTGGACTCAACTCAGTATGCAACTCGATGCTTGATCAATGTGTCAAACACGCTGAAATTGGAATCTCCAAAAGCCTTGTTCCGCCTGTTCTCCCGCCAACTCTTGTATACCTGGTTGGAATGCGATCCGATTGAGGATATCCCGTTCTCCATCTTTGGCTTCGCGACACTCGGAGATCTCCTCAAGTCAGCCCAGTCCGAAGCCATTGGCTTGACAGTAATGAGAGGACAAGACGAGGCATTTGCAGAAGTGTGCCGCAACCTAGGAAGTTCTGAAAGCGACCTCGTTCGTCAAAATTTCACTACTGCCATTGCATATAGCATGATCTTTGGTGACTCCAATGGGGGCGAGGACAAGGAGCGAGGCGAGGCACATATCAAAAAGTTGCTCGGAATTCAAGTGTACATGGACTCTATCTATATCAACCTTGTTGATATAGCGGCCCTCTTCTTTGACCTCATCGACCAAGAAAATTCTCTGGAGAAGGTGTTTGCCAGGTACAAGCTTGACTACGCTGGCGAGATCATGGGTGCCGTAAAAGCCATTTCTCACTCACCTGCTGAGCTACCAGCGAACCAACAGCCAATGTTCAAGGCTAAATATCTCATCCATGAACTTTACAGGCTCTGCCAAAACACGGAATTCCAATTTCAAGACCTATGGACGCCACCTGTGGTTGTTTCGATTGCTCGGAAGCTTCTCAATACGGTACATCCGGCTTTAGGTCCCTTGCATGCATGCTCTGTTCTTCGAAAGGTTCGAGTCTTAATTTCCCTTGCTGGGCCAGTCGCTTGGGATTCTTATCCCCTTGAAATGCTCCTGAACGCAACCCGTAAGTTTATCACGGACTCAGAGTGTGCAGATGATGCGCTTGGAATTAGCCAGTATCTCCTGGGTCAAGGTGCCAAGCATCTCAGCAACGTGCCATCATTTCTCGCTGGTTATGCCCTGTCGACCCTCGCATCGCTCCGAGTCTTCCTGGAATCAAGCCAGTCGAGCACTACCCAGGAGAGTCAGTTCAAAGCAACTATGAGCAAAGCAGAAAAGTTTCATGGATGGTTCAGCAAGTACCTCGAGGAGTATGACTCACCGGCGTTTAAGGATCTTGCGCAAAGAAATGCCTTCAAGTCCATAACACAATCTGCTGCTCGTATTCGAGCTTCTGGAAATGCTGAGAGAGGCACTGCAGAGAGCAAACTATTGCTGGATATCTTGGACGACGGTGGCGCAGATCACCAGCTTCTCAACGATTCTTCTCGACAGCTAGCTCTCGGTCTTCTTTGTGGCGACTTTAGCATTCCTGCGTTGATCAAGGACGACATCATCGAGTCTGATCATGATGCTGTACAGCATTCTACGGCTGTATGGAAGAGCTGCGATACAGAAAACCTGAGTGAAGAGTATCTAGCATGGGCAGGGCGAGTTGTTGGGCGAGCCTTTTCGGCTTCCGGGGATATTCCAGTCAATGTTCTACGCGAATCACATCTTACTCGCTACCAACAAATAGCTCCAGGGTCAAATGGCTCAGAGATGGGAATACTTTACCTACTGCAGGACCTCACTTCAAATCCCGATTCTGTCACTGCTGGCCTTGCCGAAGCTGCTCTACGATCCATTGTCTCGGATGCCGCTATACTTGAGGATGAACCACTTACTGTAGCTTGTCAGAAGAGTCTAACGGAGTCTCTCTTGATAACTTCCCAATGGGGCTCGCACAGATCTCCCCCGTCTGACAAAGCCCCTGTCACTCCTCCTTCTTCACCAGACCAGCAGGACGTGTGGTCTGTGGAAATTACTTCGAAAGAATGGCTCCCGAGCCTGAGCGCACACCTTGCCCAGTGTGTTCCAGAGTCGATCATTCTCTCAGTCTTGGCCCCTATTCTTGCTAGAATTGAGCACTTTGCGGAGAGCGCGTTTCCCTTCGTTGCTCATCTTGCGCTCTACTTTCCGATAAATCAGCAACACTCCCCTAAGCGCCCATTTTCTGTGGCGATCAAGAGCTGGCTGAAATGCACTGATCCTGCAGCCAAAGAAAATCTAAAGCTGCTCATCAACATGCTTCTGTATCTCAGGACACAGCAGTACCCCAAAGAATCNTAAATCAGCAACACTCCCCTAAGCGCCCATTTTCTGTGGCGATCAAGAGCTGGCTGAAATGCACTGATCCTGCAGCCAAAGAAAATCTAAAGCTGCTCATCAACATGCTTCTGTATCTCAGGACACAGCAGTACCCCAAAGAATCTTCAATAGCTGACCGATCGTATTGGCTCGAGGTGGATTCCGCGACGGTTGCATCAACGGCGTCGCGGTGCGGAATGTATAAGACGGCTTTGCTTTTCGCTGAGTATGTTACTCCTGAAACCTCGCGGTCCTCAAGAAGATCCTCAGCCGCAAAGGACGTGGATATGAGCGACACTCTCCTTACAATCTTTGAGAACATTGATGATCCAGATGCATACTATGGTCTACCCGAAGAACCCAGCCTTTCTAATGTTGTTGCTCGCGTAGAATATGAGAATGATGGTCCCAGAAGTCTTGCATTCCGAGGCGCCATGTACGACAACCACATATTCTACGGAGATCCAATGACTCAGTCAGACGAACAAGCTTTAGTTAGAGCCCTGGGTACACTTGGCTTGTCAGGACTCTCGAACTCACTTCTTCAGACACAACAAAACATGGAGTCATCCCCAGCTGCTCTCGAGGACACTTTCAATACTGCTAGGAAATTAGGGATTTGGAACCTTCCTGCTCCCTCAAGTGATCATCATGCGGTCACAGTATACAAAGCGTATCAAAGTATTTCTCAGGCAGCCGATATTACGAATATCCGAACGGCTATGCATGAGGGCTTCAGTCGCACGATGAGGAGCTTGGCTGCCCTCGATCTGAATGCAACTTCATTGAGGAAACGACTTGGAGCTTTGGCATCCTTAACAGAACTTGATGACGTTATAGGAGTTTCTGACACCGCAGAGATGGATGGTCTTATCGAAAAATTCAAAACTCGAAGCGATTGGATGCGGAGCGGACTGTGAGTATCCGTCATTATTCGTTGAGCAAGCTACTAACCATCATTAGGTACGGTAGTGTCAGCCAGATCTTGTCTTGCCGTGCGTCTACGATGAGTATGGTCAGTCAGCAGAATACCCTTCGAACAAATATCAAGCTTTCCGCAGCTGCTGCACGGCACATGGAGGTAGAGGCAATGATCACCGCATCTCAGATCTATCGTTATCACCAAGCGACACAAGAGAGTCTCAGAATATCCACTGGGCTCACCAAGCTCATCCCGACATGCGCCGCCTTGGACATTCATGTTGACGCAGCGGTCAACATCGAGACAGCTAATTCTCTGTGGGATTATGGTCAGATGAGCACATCCATCCGTATGCTCCAAGGCATAGATAGAGATGCTTCCCTCAAAAAGCAAACTCTGCCGGTCAGCAGATCTGACTTGCTTTCGAAGATTGGGTATCAGGTCTCTGTCGCTCGCCTTGAAGAGCCACATGACATTCAGAAAAACTACCTGGAACCTGCACTCAAGGAGCTCAAAGGCAAAGGCCAAGGTCGGCAAGCAGGTGCTGTATTCCACCAATTTGCCATGTTCTGTGATCAACAACTGCAGGACCCAGATGGCCTGGAAGACTTGAAAAGACTTCAAAGTCTAAAGAAGGCCAAGGGCGATGAAGTGGCAGAACTGAAAACCCTAGTCAGCGGTACAAAGGATACTCAGCTGAAAACCAGATATTCACATGTCTTGAACAAGGAGAAGCAATGGCTAGATCTTGATGAGCAGGAACTGCGACGAGTCGAGCAGACTCGCAGTGAATTCGTTCGGCTGAGTCTCGAGAACTACCTTCTATCTCTTATTGCCTCTGATGAACACAATAACGACGCCCTTCGTTTCACGGCTCTTTGGCTAGAGCGATCAGAAGAGGAGACTACTAATAAGGCGGTTATGCGACATTTGTCCGACGTGCCGACGAGGAAATTCGCTGGTCTCACCAATCAACTGACATCCCGACTACAAGACCAGGACACCTCATTCCAGAAATTGCTGCTGGAGCTGGTCTACAAAATCTGTGTAGACCATCCTTATCACGGAATGTATCAGATCTGGTCTGGAACCAAGGCAAAAGCACAACAGAAGGATGACGTAGCTGTTCTTCGTGTCAGAGCAACAGATCGGATTGCGAAACGACTTGCTGAGACGCAATCTGTTGCCAACATTTGGCTCTCGATCGACAAGACAAGCAAATACTATCACGCTCTTGCTATGGACCGGAACCCAAATAGGTACAAGTCGGGTGCGAAGATCCCGCTCAAAGAGTCTTCGCCCGGGCACAACCTCATTAACTGCTTGATCAAGTACCGAATTCCGTCTCCAACTATGCACATCGAACTCTCCCATACAAAAGATTACTCAAAGGTCCCGATCATCTCCAAATTAGAACCCACCATGACCATTGCTTCGGGTGTCAGTGCTCCTAAAATCATTACTGCCATCGGAAGCGATGGTGTGCGATACAAACAGCTTGTCAAAGGAGGACACGACGACTTGCGACAGGATGCTATCATGGAACAGGTCTTTTCGGCCGTATCGTCTCTGCTGAAGCTTCATAGGACGACTCAGCAGCGCAACCTAGGAATCAGGACATACAAGGTATTACCACTCACTGCATCTTCAGGCTTGATTGAATTTGTCCCCAACACAATTCCACTTCACGAGTTCTTGATGCCCGCCCATGAAAGGTACTACCCAAGGGACTTGAAGGGCTCCCAATGTCGTAAGGAAATATTTGGGGTCCAAAGCCGGACGGTGGAAACTCGAATCAGCACCTATCGCAAGGTCACGGAGAAATTCCATCCAGTCATGAGATACTTCTTTATGGAACACTTCATGGATCCAGATGAATGGTTCCTAAAAAGACTAGCGTACACAAGAAGCACTGCGGCTATATCGATGCTGGGACACGTTCTCGGTTTAGGAGACCGACATGGGCACAACATTCTCTTGGACCACAAGACAGGAGAAGTTGTCCACATTGACTTGGGTGTTGCATTTGAGGCTGGCCGTATTCTGCCAGTACCGGAGTTGGTCCCCTTCAGACTGACAAGAGACATTGTGGATGGGATGGGAATCACCAAGACAGAAGGCGTCTTCCGGAGATGCTGCGAGTTTACGCTAGATGCTCTAAGAGAAGAGCAGTACTCGATCATGACAATCTTGGATGTGTTGCGGTTTGATCCGCTGTATACGTGGTCGATCTCACCACTCCGACTTGCCAAACTCCAAAAGGCGAGACACAACGACGAAACCCCAATGGACGATGAACAAAGCGAGGCAGAGACGAAGAAGGGCAAAAAGGCTGCAGGCCATGTCAATGAACCATCTGAAGCTGACAGAGCTTTGGAGATTGTGAGGAAGAAGCTCTCGAAAACGTTGAGTGTGACTGCAACAGTAAACAAGTTGATCAACCAAGCCACGGATGAGCGAAATTTGGCAGTGTTGTATTCTGGTAAGCTAATCGGATGTCGGCGACTTGAGTTCACAACTAACATGCCTCTTCTCCTAGGTTGGGCAGCATATGCTTAAGATGTTTGGTCAAAGCCAACTTGAGGTAGAGGGGAATGTAATACCTAATTATTATGTAGCTGGTGACGTACTGGATCATAATAGACGGCACAGCGTAGGCATTCACACATAGGTAGCTCAAGGTTCAGCTCAAGGCGTCAATTGCATTTCAATGTTACCAGTGTACAGTTATAGATATGGCGATTAATTAATAATGATTTCATGAATGCTCGCTGTCACTTGGGGAAGTCTAAGCTATCAAAACGTAGATGTAAGTCGGGAGTTGCTAATACCCAATGATTACCCTAAATAAGCTTATAAACTACTTATACTGAATTAAAGCAAGAGCTCGGAGAATTGAAGTTGATTCAGAGAAGGCTTCAATGGAGCTAGAATACCAATCTTGTGTTCTTCTTGTCTTGTAAGATTATTATGTGTAGTATGCAAGTTGTTGCTTTGTTTTTGTCATACAAACCGATGGCGCTCTTTAAGCCGGAGATCGATGGCGGTAGCTCCAGTTTCTTATCTTATCATGGATTCAATCACCTTCAATCAATCAACACACCCACCTCATATGTTATTCAGACTTGCCATCATCCCCGAAAGCATTGCCTTGAAGTTTCTTCGAGTTTGTCCATTCTCGTTTAATTCTAATCACGAAATACTCTGTTAATTCACTCGTCGCCTCCGTCTGATCACGATCGAATACTGCAACCAAACACCGGACAGTCCGAGAAACCGAGGCCTGCGCGACAGCTCTTTGTACGGTTGTTCCAGGCCTCGTTCTTTTCTTGATATATCGCCTGGATTCACTCCATGCAACCGTTGGCGTCGGAAACAACCTCTCCCTCCCGGCGAAGGCCGCGGTTAGACTCATCATCCTCAGCATCACCTCCCCTTGCCACCTCCAAGCGGGCGCGCTTCGAAATGACCACCGCCAAAGCGCGGGGCAAGCTCCCCGAGACCATCGACCTGACGCAGACACCTTCTGCGTTCAAGCCTTATTCTGGCTCCAAGAAGCTAGTTATAAAAAATCGCCGAAAA
>WEYU01000167.1:0-10480 GCA_011036685.1 Fusarium cf. nygamai | reverse complement strand
GGTGGTTGGTGGTGGATGATACGGGTGGCTTGCTGGTGGCATCTTTGGCTGAGAGGATGGACATTTTGCATCCCAAGCTTGAGGAAGAGAACACGGAAGATCCCGCTGCCCCAGAAGTCACAGAAACCAACACTGCTCCTACAGATGAGATGGAGCAAGACCAACCCCAGACAACAGAAACAACAGACCCCGAACAAAAGCAGGAGAAGAAGCGATCTAAGCGAAGCGACTTCAACGTCCCCTACGTCAACAGAAACACCCTCACCCTGATCCACGGCCAGACCCAGCCCAACCTCGCCCTTCTACGATACTTCAACTACGACGCCGCAAACGCCAACCCCTCCCCGCCCTACCACCCCCTCGACACCAACCTCATGGATATTTCATGGCTGCAGCTCCTGTCACCCGATGAAGACGACGCATACAACAACAAGCCACCCGAGGCAACACCAGAGGAAATTGCGACATGGAAGACGAATCGCAGAGGGAACTATCACCGCAAGAGAAGAAGGTGGGCGCGTATTCGGCATGTGGTCGACACAACACGCGCCGGAGGATTCTCTGGCCTCGCAGTCGCAAGCACCATGGATCCTATCTCTATTGTCCGCAGCACAGTACCTTTGCTAGCGGGAGGCGCCCCCATCGCCATTTACTCTCCCACCATCGAGCCCCTGACGCAGCTGGCGGATTGCTTCAGTGTGGCGCGTCGAGCCGCATGGGTGTCTTCGCCTCCACCAGAGGTCGAAAGCAAAACAGCTGAAGAGCTTGAGCGCTGGGAGGGCAGTGAAGAGTTCCCCATTAACCCTACGCTTCTGCTCGGTGTGACTATCCAGACTAGCAGGGCACGACGATGGCAGGTTCTTCCAGGGAGGACACATCCTTTTATGATGGGCCGTGGAGGTGCAGATGGATTCTTATTCACAGCATGGAGGGCGGTGCCTGTTGAAGGTAAAATTGAGGCGAGGGGAAGGTTCAAGAGGAGAAAGCTAGATACCTGAGTTGAAGAGGCTTTGGATCAGGGATGTCTTGATAGCGTTTGTATAAGTAATCGTCCAACTGGAGCATGTCTAGGTTGACGGCCATCTCATCCAGTTCACAAATTCATTCGATATGATTCAAGCATTTCGGTCTTCTTTGTGTTGACGTTCTAAGCCTTTCTGGCATCTATTTACTGCTTATTCCTTCTGAGCCATCAAGGTATTGTGCCAGTGGTGTACTTGTATCAATGAATCACAGTATTTGTTGAAGGAGCTGTTGCACGGCGAACCATTTGTTCATATCAATGAAGAAACAGAATTTCGAATGACAATGCGATGCCGTCGCCCGACCCATTCTCATACTGCTATGAGTCTAAGCATCTCTTGTATGTGTGCCTGTAGTGCCCTGCATTCGGACGCGTGTGCATGACCTTCAAGGGCATCCTCCCACTCACTCTGATTCTCGTCCAACTGCAAATTTGAATAGCACGACCCATGTGACTGGAAATAAGATTTGATCTTGAGGTCCTGTTTCATCCTCTCATTTCTGGCGTTCATGCTGCGACGGATGATGGCACGTACGGCCATGGCCCTATGAAATTCCGGCTCAGGAACATGCTCCTAGCTTTTCTCTTCAAAATCAATAGTCAACAATCCCAGATTCTCGGTTTTTCTCGGTTATTCGGAGTGGTCTCGAAAGAGATTCAAGATTGTCAAAATTCCGATAAGGATAGCAAAAGTGCAGAGTGACCAGGGCTACCAGCGGGAGCTTGCAGAACCTCTTTACAGCTTTCATCCAATCCTCATAATGCTTATAGGCCAAAGTCCAAGAAGCAGGGGGGTCTTGGTCAACGCCAATTTCTTTCCAAGCCATCAGCTCCGGTGCTTGAGGAAGACACGTGGGGTCGAAAATGACCAGCTTAATATGAACCCATGACACGATGGGCAAAAGGTGTTGTAAAAAAAGGGTTGAGATTAAGATATTCGTAAATCGAACCAGTGACTCAGGTGAATAGAAAATGAACTGCACTCCTTGTAGGAGCTGTAGTTTCTGGAAACTGGGGTGCTTGGCGGACATGATTTCGAATGGAATGGCTTGTCCGTTCTCTGGTACAGTGACTTCGAGCAAGCCGAGCTTTGTTTTCCTTGGAGAGCCGTATTCATCGTCCGTCAAACAATAACTTCTATACTCCGTGTAGATATACTCAACATGATCTAGGAGCCAGAACCCGAATACTTTCGAACTGCATGGTTCCGGCAGCATCCTCAAGACTTGGGGCGTCATCGTGGAGGCTACTACTCCAGGGGGGGGCATGCTTATATTCCGTGGCATAGACTACTGCCCCTTGGGGTACACCATGATTATTGCGTGCTGCGGGAGAAGGTGTTGGACTAGAGGATACCTCTATGCATTCTAATGTTTTGGTGGGCGTGCCTGGCCGTTTTTGTTGACTTCGCTTGTGCTTCTTTGCAACTGCAACCTATTCGAGTAGTCAGATATACAAATGCGTTGATGAACAGAATAACGTACCGGGAAACCCAACTTAACAGGCGGCTTCTTGGCTCGACTAAGGCGTGGAGGAATGTACATGGTATTAAAGACTCTTGGAAACGTCGATGCGCCACGATGAAGGGATGTCGAGAATCGTCTGTTGTAAACAAGGGGACAGCAAACGGAGATGAATATTGTAACGCTGAGGCTTTAGAACTCAATGGAAACTGTTGTATTGTCTAAAACCTCAGGAGGCGCAAGAACAAAGTAGATGTGCGTATCGAAAAGTGAAGAAGAAGTAAGTGCAAAGGTTTCAGGGTAACAGAAGCAAGACCGACTGATGCTTCCCAGACTCTACAACATCAATCCTGAGAATCACTAAGACAATGACATTGTAAAGGGGATGATGAATATATTGACAGTGCTGAAGCACCTAATTAGCCATTAAAGCACTCTCAGTTTCATCTATTCTTCTCTTCTCCTCTGTTTTGGCCAGTCCCATCATAAAACGTCAATGAACTCGTCTTGTTTACATGTCATCCTCTCCTTCCATCAATTTTCCACCAATTGACCTTAAATCTGAGTCCCAACGATACATGCAAGGGACTCCTGAGACTCTTGTCACACAAACTCTTTCCACCCGTTCTTCATCCGAGCTTTTTGAATTCTGCCGTGAATTGTTAGCTACAGAGAAAAGATGTGAAAATGGCTAGTATGTGGCCATACGCAAGTGTTTGGAAGATGTAAGAAATTGTGCTGGATGTTATTTGGCCGTTTGGTGCGCTGGCGGTCTGCTATTTCCTGATCCTCAGGCCATGTGCCCTTGACGGCTGAAAATATTGACTGCGAGTTGATGCTAGGGGAAGTGTGTATTGTACATATGTGATTCCGCCGCGTATGAAAAAGAATATTGCTTCTTCGCGAGCTTTTCGTATGAAAAGGGGATGTAGATGTCGGTTTATGAAAGACTCAAAGGGACAGCTCTTTGACAGGATTGTGAAGAGTGATGAGTGGTATAATAAGATCTTTCATCGATGGAAATGATACTATCTTCTGCCTCTGTGGCTTCTGGGTCTTGGCCTCGATCTCGGCGACTAGGCCGACAAACAGGGACTGTATCTTGAGCAAGGACGTGATCTCAACGTCTTATAGCTGCGAATGAATGTTGAATGTATCCTAAACCCGTAGCCCACGAGCCTTTCTCAAACGACCTAGTTATGGTTAGTTCAAGTGTTCGAAACGTCATTTTCCCTTATTTACTCACCGCGTAGTGACCGGCTACGATGTTTTTCTCAGTAATTGGGTACACCGTGAAGTCTAGACCCTTATAGCCCTTGTTCTTGATGCCTATTACCGCCTTGTAAACCTCCTTCGCACTGTCGAAAGGTCCCACTGGAATAACCCAGACCGTGGCTTTCCCTGCCTCCCTAAAAGCAGAGCAGTTCGTATTGCCAGTCTCCCCTTCCCCAATCGCGACATCATTACCTTTGAGAGGTTATCGAGATTGTACAGGTAGTGCATTTCCCGCCCCGCGTTCGGGTCATCATCTGGTAGGTCGATTCTACCGTTCTGGTCCTCTATAAGATTTTCATTGCAAGCTGCAGTGAAGAAAATCGAGCGAAGACAAACGATGGCCTTATGGGAATGATGTATATCATCTCCACAGGATGGAACTGGACTTTCTACTTCGTTGGTAGGGAGGAAGATACGGGGAGGCGTAAGGAAGTCGATATTTAGAACCAAAGCTGTTTTCCNCCGTTCTGGTCCTCTATAAGATTTTCATTGCAAGCTGCAGTGAAGAAAATCGAGCGAAGACAAACGATGGCCTTATGGGAATGATGTATATCATCTCCACAGGATGGAACTGGACTTTCTACTTCGTTGGTAGGGAGGAAGATACGGGGAGGCGTAAGGAAGTCGATATTTAGAACCAAAGCTGTTTTCCTCGGAGTGATTTACTTTGACTCAGCGACCATGAACTCACGGGGATATCCCTCTCTGTACCCTCATAAATTAGCAAATAGCTCCCAGCTCACATTCTTAGGTCCTGTGCCGGAAACCTTATCCACTGCACCTTCACCTCCAGACCGTCCTCTGGGTCCTACACCTTGGTACCCAGGATCTTGAAGACATGGTACTAGTAGAATACATGACGGATAGGTGACTAGATGTTTTGAGTATTCCATCCGCCCTGTCCCCTGGAAGCTGAACATGTCCCAGCAACTGTGTTTGAAANTACATGACGGATAGGTGACTAGATGTTTTGAGTATTCCATCCGCCCTGTCCCCTGGAAGCTGAACATGTCCCAGCAACTGTGTTTGAAATGTGGAAGAATGGCGCGTTGCAGAGAAACCCACTCCGTGGCTTTGATGGGCTTATGGTTGCTATATATAGTCTTGGGGAAACGATGAGTGAGGGAGGGAGGGGAAGAAGGATTTGAAGAGGTGTTAAGCAGAAGCACCAGTCATTCCAACCGACCAAACTCCAACAGCATTTCGCCGTTGCTTTTAACTCCTGTTGACATACTTGCTATCTTCCTATCAGGTACGGCGGGAAGTTCGAAATGCATATGATATATCTAGTTTATAGAAGAGTTATAAATGTTTGCGTATAAGTTGCATATTGAGCTTGGTAAGTATTGAGCGATCAAAATCAGTGTTTCTCTGTGTGCATTGGACCCAGCGTTGATGATGAAAGTATCGGCGTATCAACTCTGCAACCGGTCTCACTGTCAGATGTTAGAACGAGAGTGTGTGGAAGGAGTGTTAAGCTTACAGCCTCCTGGGGTTAGAACTACTCACTCGTAGTACTGTTCTTTGAGGGTGCGTTTTTCGGGCTTGTGTTCGTCCTCTTGCGTGCAAGGCGGACCAACAGGTATTTCAAGCATGGTGACTAGATCACCTTCGAGCCCAGTGAGGATGTCCATTATATCGCCTTCGGAGAGCTTGTTTGCCCGGATCATGAAATGCTTGATCTTCTCGCATGCCAGCTTTTCACCGTCTGGTCGCAGACGGTGAGTCAATGTATCTCTAACATCAGTCATAAGGTTCAATATAATTAGAAACTGGCATAGTATCCAGGAGAGATGTTGTTCTTCATCGCTAGGTTGATGGCTACTTTGTCCATGAAAGGCTGGTAAAGATATGTCTGATTATGTCAAAGACCAAGATCTCGCGCAATTCGTCTTACATCCAACTCTTTAGGCTGACCCCGGTCTCCGAGTAACAAGCAATGAAGTTCCAGAGAAAGTGAGGGGGTTGACCAAAAAGTTGTGACCAAGTCGCCTGCGCGCTGTACTTGATCCCATAGGGGATGCTATAGCGATCTAGCAAGGCAGGGGTGATAATGAGGCTCAGATGTCGAACGAACTGGTCGCAGACCTTAGTATCCTCAGTCAGGCAAAGGAGGCTCTTAATCAGACGCTAAAAGTCATCATTGAATTCTTCCAGGATAGTCAACCATAACTTCTCTCCACAGAGGCCAGGGTTTGTAGATCGATCTGCTAAACCCAGCCGTAGATTGTTGTACCTTGGGGATCCTCGGAGCAGTCTGGTTCAGAGACCATGTTGTTCATTTCTTTCTTCCAGGGACAGGCCCGAAGTACGATAGCATCAGGTTGTTTTTGGATATTCGCACTTGTGCGTCATTACAGAATTGATTCTCTGCGACAAGCCATGAGACTCTAGGACTCTAGGGACGATAGATAGCAGCGCCTACAGCCTCCTGTTGATTACGCAGGGGCTCGGTTTCCCTGGCTTCAGGGAGTCTTGGGCTCTCCAGTCAAGTAAGACTCCCCTATCCTGTGGAAAGTGGCCCTTCTGTGGGCTTAACCTTGAGTTTGCTTGAGGTTTGTTGACACTCAAGATGACCAAACTCAATTCCTGGTTTATATAGGAATTCGTGTTCTAGGATACAGGCCTTATATTAAGGGGTTATATATTGAGAACCTAATGTTGTGTCAAGATGCTTCCAACCACTTCTTCCCGAGACTAGTGACTTTAGCCGTGATCAGTTTCGCGGCTTCATCAATGATTGACTTGTGACTAACAGCGTTGGACTTGGGGATCCTTCCAGACATTCTTTTGGGTATGGGAGTGTGTGGATTTGCTTTTGAATATTCATCACTTGTTTGTGTTTAAATATCTTCTGCGTCTGCCGTGTTCGGCATTGAGGAAGAACAAAAGTGATGGCAGGATAGGGAACCTATATCTCGGTCGGTTCTGGGATTGCGGCGCCGCGTCTCGTTCATGTTATGGAGTTCGCCTCTTTGTTGTAGCCTCGAGCACCAGAAGATGGTTTCGTCGAGGTCCATTTGATGTGTTATCCTAAGGTGTCCTCGAAATGTCTGTTGACGAGAATATTCAAGATAGATGACGTCTGAGCGGTAGGGGCAGAATGGATGGTATATTTGGTTTCGTCAGGGCCGATTACGAAGGTGAAAACCTTAGACGCCGCGATACTACGTGGCTGTTCAGCTGGCGCCGTTGACCTCAGCTTGTTGGTTTTGAAGTTGCTCCAACTTGCTCTGGCAGGTTTCCCACGTCTTATGGGTATATTTGCCCCTGCTGCGGAGCGTAGCGATTATACTTTCAATCTGATGAGGACTAATTGTGATGCTGGGGCGATCCTCCAAGTTCAAAGGTCGTTCGGGTCTGTGGTTGGCACTTTTCAATTGCGAACTCATCAGAGCCTCATGACCTGCCCGTCACATAAGCTTCCTCACCGTCTTGCAGATGTCCGAAATGCTCAAGAGGTAGAGTGTGAGTGTTGTGAGCGTCTTAAGATAGGGCCATCGTATTAATGTTTCCATGTCTTCGTCTGAAATATAGGTATGGAAGAGATTGAGAAAGTCTTTGGCATCGATGATGTCTGTTACAGACATGTGCTCTAGGTTCTTGGACCATTAGCGTAGATGCTTTGCTAGAGCTTCTCTATTTCGAACAGCGCTTGATGTCCAGTCAGATGTTGCTTTACACGGTAGGCACGCTTCTATGGAGAGGCCAGTGCTAAATGAGACATGTCGTCGATTCGGTGAATCACGATCAACAGTGCCTCGGCACTCCAACCGTGCGCGGTGTGACCCTGAATGCCTTGTGTTTAGCCTCAGGACCTCTCCTGGCTCTCTCAACTAGTCTTTGGCAGTTTTCTCGAGTCGAAGTCATGGCCCACGCCTGATCTATGCTGACTAGATATATATTATAGAACGAAACTTTGCTTGCTAATTAGCTTTTGATGCTTCATAATGTGACCACACACCAAATTCATGGGTCACGTAGCTCTGAGTTGTTTCATCATGTCGTTGCTGGCTATAGACGACAAGGTTGTACCTCCCCCTCCTATCCCATTTGGACGCTAAAGAAAGAATTGAGAGGGTAAGAGCCGAGTCCATTAGAGGTTTCCCAAAAGCCTGAAATTCAATAGTGAAAGTGAAGAGGAGTCCGTGGTGTGTCTGGATGTCGAAGCGATGATAGTACGTGCTCCAGACCATACTGCTGGCGACTGAGCTTTATCAACTCCGTTTCTTTGCCTGGGTTTGCGCGCCGAAACTCAGTGACAACTTCGGACTCCTGGCCTTGAATAAAATCGTTGATCTTGTCGTCTGGAAGAAACTTGTCGATATGAGTTCTCGCGGGTTGTGGTATAGGATATATATGCTGTAGAAAGCGGTGTTTGGATCTTATCACAAAATGATCTGAAGAATCTGTGCGACGGGCAGAAGAAGATGCCGTTATGGCATTCGCGAGATTTGAGGCTAATGATTGTAGTCTGTATGCTACGTTTGGGGTTGGAAGGATCACTGCTGTTGACTCCTCGCCGAATCGAAAGGCATCAAAATCTTCTCTCGGCACAACCACTCAAAAGTACGCCGAAAANTGGCATTCGCGAGATTTGAGGCTAATGATTGTAGTCTGTATGCTACGTTTGGGGTTGGAAGGATCACTGCTGTTGACTCCTCGCCGAATCGAAAGGCATCAAAATCTTCTCTCGGCACAACCACTCCGGGGTACGGGAAGATATCGTTGATGGTGGCGTTGAAGTCGCGGCACGCCAGTCTGATTGAAGCATTGATGGCCCGGGTCATCCTAACCTCGTAGCCGCAAAGGACAAGGATTGCTAGAGTCCACCTGTAATGTAGTTAGTGATTATTTGATCCAGGCCGGGATAGAGGAGGGATTTATAGTGATAATCTAATCCTAGGCGGGATATGCCAAAAGTTCATAGTTAATCCAGCCTAGTATCAAATTCTCGCTATAAGCACTTACATCTGCAGCCAAGGAGTGTCGACTATCTCGATCATCAACCTCTGAACCTTTTATGAACTGTATCATAACTTGCTGAACAATATCATGTACCCGCAGAGGCACTCATTTGGCTCTGTGGTGAGACGTTCAAAGACAACGGAAAGACTGGTTGACAACCATGTCTCTATTCCAAGTCAAACCACTTGGCCATCAAGAAGCGCGGACAGAAATGCATGACATATTGGTCCACTTCTCGGTTGGTGATCCATCTGTCAGTGTGATGCGTTCCAGATCTTTCTAAATGCTAGCCAGTCTCAAGCTGATATTAGACAGACGCAGTCGATTTGCTGAAATGTACGACAGAGGAGTCTGTCTATCAGATACTGTCGAGCAATCTCTATACAGACATTGCCGTACGCTATGGCATCCTTGCTTGCCATTTCCATTAACTCTGGCGTCTTCATCTGTGTGACGAGGAATTCCTTTGCCTCTTTCGTATCTATATGGTCTGTGGCCTTCATTTTATGCTTTATGACCTTTTCTAAGATTTTAGTATAATTAACCTGATGCTTATTTGCAAGGTATTTGAGCAACTCGAACTCCATCAACGCGCGGCGATATCTCCGATAGTCTCCAGCGTGATTAAGGATTATCTTCAGGGTTGCGGAAAAGAAAGTTGGCGAGCGCGGAATAAAAGAACGCTTTATCTCGGACTCATAGCCCATCATGGCGCGTTTTCGGCNACTCGAACTCCATCAACGCGCGGCGATATCTCCGATAGTCTCCAGCGTGATTAAGGATTATCTTCAGGGTTGCGGAAAAGAAAGTTGGCGAGCGCGGAATAAAAGAACGCTTTATCTCGGACTCATAGCCCATCATGGCGCGTATGAGCTCATAGGCGCATATGATGCGGTACTAGCCAGTAATGGCTGGGTTGATATTGCCCTCGGCCGCCATGTTGTGAGCCAGCTTCTCACAGTTCCGAGCGTCGAGGAAGGCGTCGTATGAGTCACGCTGGTGGAGGATCTCCCAGGTCACCGCTTTGGTCTACTGCATACGCCACAATCGTCCTAGTGCTTGGATTTGCGTGCCCATATTGGACGGGTACTCCATAATAATACCATCCCAACAAGAATGGTGAAAGTTGACGCCTAGGCTTGACAGCTTCATCGAAGTGATCATGGCACTCACCGGGTACGTCGCGCTATTAAACTTCTTAACGGCGGCGTCTCGCTCACCACTTGATGACATGGGCGGTGCCGGCGAGATCTCGTCTTTCTCTTCACGTTTCTGTATAGCTACGCTAAGATGGGATGAACCGGACAACTCCAGAATCGCGTCGTGGCTTCAATCTCTTTGCAACTTGGAGAATATCTGCCAATCTACCACCTGTACCTTCTGCTGTCTCGGTACCTAGCTATGGGCTTTGGTATAACTACCCTTTCGTCCCCAATCTATACATATATGTTTTCGCCTGTCATGTGGTGTATCCAGCTCCTGAGGATAGCTAGTCATTCTCTTGGTCGCCTTTAGGATCAGGACTTGCATGAGAGACTTGACTTTGCGATTCGCCGGAAGCTGCGTCGTGATGGGCGACGTCATGTCCAGGTTGTGGTATTTGTTCGAACCCAGTCTGAACTTGTAAGGAGCTTCGAAAGAGGTCATCCTGCTGCATATGAAAGATATCCAGTTGTATCTGAATTGCGAATGCCGTTGTAAACAGAATCCTGCGGTAATAACATTTTCGGCAGAGTTTTGATCAGAGTCA
>WEYU01000166.1:0-10498 GCA_011036685.1 Fusarium cf. nygamai | reverse complement strand
CTTTACAACGTTATGGATCTTTCCCACCGGCCCTTTCTTTCTCCAGTGTCGTAGGTCATCCTCACGCCGGCCGAGAAGGTCAAATACCTGCAATTTGACCTCGAAAGCCTCACAATCTTCGCCGTAGAGAAAGGCGCGAGCAACTAGGTTCAGGATATGTCCATAGCAGCGTATACGTCTAGCTCGAATGTCTGCCGCACTCATCTCTGCGTCGAGATCTCCGTAGAAATTCATGAGACAGCTGTCGTTTGAAGATGCATTGTCTGAGATTACTGTTCCAACTCGATCCTCTATCTTCCATTCACGTACGATTTGCCCGAGTCTCACCGTAAGATTTTGTCCGCTATGACACCCGAGCTGGTGACAGAGTGCCAATAGGCGCGACTGGTGCTTGCCCTGGCGGTTAAGAAAATGATCTGTGACTGCCATGACAGCATGCCGGTTAGGCGATGTCTATAGGTCGAACCCCAGATGGATTTCAGTAAGGGCATCGCAGAGCTCCTGCTTGATCTTATCTTTCTTAGACTTGTACGTGTCATCCAGCAAACGGCCTATCGATTGTCGGCTCTATGGTATCTGGTCAGATAGGTGAGGGTCAAGCTGCCAAGCGAGCTGCTGAAAGAATGTATTGCTGAAGAAGGAAAAAGGAACATTGGTGTTGATTAGAAGTCCTAGGCTTAATTCTCGGATTGTCTTGACTCTGGCGCGCGGCACGGTACTGTATTGCAGCGATCCATTTGTCTTTGTCGATGGACCTTTGCTCAGTTAAAGTGCCGCTATCGAGTCCAGCGACAAGGCGGAATATTACAGATTGCCGTCGCGATGCGACTATTATTCTAGCAAGTTCCAATTTCTGGATGCTTCTGCAGGGAACACCCTCAGGCCGCTCTGATAACCATTGGATAAGAGCTTCGCCGTCTGCGGTTCTGTCATTGTTTGCGGCAAACTCTAGTGGAGACTGGCCTGTGACATCAAGAACATGAGGGTCGACGTTCAACTCCATCATCTCACGCACAAGAGAAACATGGCCGAGTTCCATGGCATAATGCAATGCACTCCTACCGTCCTTATCAAGCTCATTGATGTTCATATGCACTTCCCGGACGAAATACTTGCGCAGTTCAAGTCGCAGCTTTGTATCTATATGTCGACTTTCGAAGACCGCGGTTAATTGCAAAGATCCGTTGGGTGCAAGAGCCTCACTGAGCGTCAGTTCGTGTTTGATAAATAACCGTAAAATATCGATATAGCCCCACTCTACTGCATGTTAGAAAGGACGGCTAAAGAAGTCGCTCGTCATAGCTATTTCGCTGCCATGCTTCAGGAAAAACTCAACCGCCTTTGTCTGTCCGTAATGTGAAGCTGTCGATAGTGATGAGTCGCCGCTTGACGTTGATAGGATATCGACACCATGTTCATGTAGAAGCTCCAATATGTGGACGTGGCCGAACATCGCGGCTATCTCAGCGGCCGTAAACCGTTCAGATGTAATATCGAGACTGACGCCATCACGAACAAGCAAATCTTTCATTCCCTCAAGGTCGCCGCGGCATGCCATCCCAATAGAGGATTTGTTCATAACTTCCTGTCCTGATGCACGAGGTTGCTCTCCGACTTCCGAAGACTAACCAAAGCGAGCTGAAGCAAGGACCATGTTTTTCTTTGTTCCATCGTCCCCCAACTCCAACTTAGCGAAGTATCCCGCAGCTTCCGTATAACGACCTTGTGCAACAAGGGCAATAGACACAGCCTCCTCCCACTTGGGGCTGCCACGATGCGTAGTCTTTTGCAAGGCGAGTAGTATTTCAGTAGCTTCCTCATATATCTCGTCATTATGAAAAAAGTAGATGTCATATAGGAGACGCTGCGTGAAAGCTGGAGGTTCCTCTTCTTTCTTACCCTCAACCTCTCTGTCATGTTTGAACTGCTCGACGGCGAGTTCTCGAAAGTCTGGCTTTGGAAGACGATTGAGAGGGCGGTGGTATGGTTCTGACCCGTATACCACCTTGTACGCTTGGCTAGCGAGTTCCCTGAAGCGTCTGGAAACGGCCTCCAATCGTAAGAGGCCAAGCGTTCTTAATAAATATAGAATTTCTAGGAGCAGTTCGTTTGAGAGGGAATCGAGCTGGGCTGCCCCTTTCTTTTGAGCCAGCTGTTCCTCTTTGCAAATAGTTCTTGTAGATGAGCATGGCTGGCCTGCGTTATTTGAACTCCTCAGTATTAACTTTCAATAAGAATACATGTACCCGTTAAATCATACTTGGAGACGCCATTGGATACGGAACTGAAAGTTGGTCCGCCGTGTCGTTTCGCGACCGCGCCGTAGAGATACGAAAATGGGCCCGGTATATGTAATAAAGATTTGACCCTTTTCAATAGACCTTCATCCTTGACAGCTATATACTTGCACTATACGATATTATTAAGCTAATCTGGTGACTCGGGCTGTTCTTAAATATGTGGCCTTCAGAGCTTCGTCATGATTATCCCTCAGTTTATCACGACGTCGAACAGAATGAAACAACTCCGTGGCTGTGATATACGGGGTGGTCTCGCTGATGCCGTAACCGGTCACTTGATATCATTGCGGCTGCAGAAAGGAAGACTAAACCAGCATGGAACGAGGATTATCTATTAGGTCAATCGCACGATGAACCACTCCAAGCCCAGTTATATCAGAGCTACTTATACAGATATAGAGCACTTAACCCTTGTCAGGGAAGCTAGACCGATCAGGGCTACCCTGTCTTTTAACAGGTTGGCGAGTTCCTTAGCCTCTGGTGCTACTCAACCTTCGGGTCATTCTGAGCCAATCATAAGAGACCCGATTGACATGAGGCAAATCGCGCACACGACGCGCAGGCTGCTGCCCTCAGCTTTGTTCAAGGACCCATTAGGCTGAGCCTTACACAGATCTCGCCATCGCAAAAGCACTCATTAACAGAGTGTTCTTCTATTGCTCTGCTGCCTCTTCTTCCCCTCTCTTACTTTTCATGTGGCTTGTATTTTCCCTGCAAACCGATCCTTTCTGTCTAGTCTGGACGCGGTCATCCCAGGTGCCTTCCGTATCAAAACGCCGCAATGAGTAATCGCAAGAAATCGCGATCTGAAGGGGGTGGGAATTGCGCTGAGTGCCCTTTCAAGATCTCTTATGCAACTGGCCCTTCGGCTACTCCGCAGGAACGTCACAAAAACAAGAAGCGGAAGCGCGATGGTCAAGATGACAACAAGAGGGTTCAGATTCAAATCTCCCCCTTCTCCCCAAAGGGCAGCTCCAAAACGCACGACACTACGGATCTATACTATACCGTTGAACCCGGAAAACGATGGCAAGATATGACGCGCTATAATAGCTTCGTCCGTAAGTATCCGATGGAATCTCGGCATCGTCCCAAATTGTGCGGGGCTTATGGCTAACTCTTGGCAGTCAATAGGGTTAAATACTATAGTGAAGGCTTCGTTCGTGTTGCTAACAATGATAGCATTGAACAACAGAGGACTCAAGGTGATAGCAGAAGTAACAATGATAAGAGTCAGGATGAGTGGATCGCGCGNTCAGCATCACGTCTATGCACGCGTCTACTGGATGTACTGGCCGGACGAACTTCCTGCGGGAACCATTTATGGCAAGAAGGCGGTTCAAGGTCGCCAACCGTACCATGGTGCTAATGAGCTGATTGCTTCCAACCACAGTGTGTTCTCGAATGCTTACCGATAATATGCTGCAATACAACTAACCGATTTCCCTCTTTTAGTGGATATTATCAATGTTGTCAGCGTAACAGGTTTCGCTACCGTTAACGAATGGATTGAGTCCGATGACGAAGAGATCCAAGACGCTCTTTATTGGCGTCAAGCATATGACTGCCGCAACTCGCAACTTTCAGTATGTCGCTAAGATCCTAATTCCCTTGTCGCAATTGCTAATGATTATACAGTCCGTTGAACTCATTTGCAAATGTCAGACTCCTGCAAACCCCGACAAAACCCTCATAGGATGCACGAGTTCGGAATGCGGGAAGTGGATGCATCATGAATGTATGGTCCACGGTATTCTCATGCAAGCCTACGAACGACTGGGAACAGATAAGCCCCATCGAAGCGAGGGCTTAGTAGTTAAGGAAGAGAAGCCTGCTCGCGAAACCCCTCGAGAGACCGAATCTCCAACGCGTGGACCAACTTCATCCAGATCCATCGCCACCGCATCAGTCAAAGGATCAGCCAAGAAAGGTCGCAAGAAAAAGACCGAAAACTCCAAGCCATATCTGGGACTTTTCGAGGCCACTCTCAAGATACAGGACGGTCCCACAGCATGGGAGATTCGCGACCTACGTGAAAACGTAACAGGTGGCGACAAGGCTTGGACTGAAAAGGCTCGCTGTCTGCTGTGTGATTCAACTGTTAGCTGAATAATCAATATGATAACGACACATCTGCACCGACTTAGCTCCGGCCAGCAGGTTTATTGAGTCATTCAGTCTGGAAAGTGCAACTCAGCATTTCTTAGGGCAACCGTCTGGTCCACTGTCGTATTGGTGATGACTTGAAAGGACGGACACTATGGCAAGCTCGACTCAGCTATATCACCGTATCGTACGCAGCCAACCTGTTACGTCAGTATTTCTTATGCGATAAACTTAACGCGGCTTTTTTCTTTTTTTAGCAATTCGGCCACTAGTAGACACTCCGGGGCAAGGATAATAGCTATCATGTGAGGTTGAAAGATGGTTGGTTTATAGTTGGCGAGAGCTCACGAAAACGCGTTAGTTTTGCGTTAATATGCAGGGTTCAACGACATCAAATGCAGAAGCGATGGAGGCTGCCTGCTGCACCTTCTAGTTCAGATAGTATTCGACTTCAAATNGTCCCTCCAAGACCAGTAGATGTTATTATATCTGCTCATTACGTATTTCATGCGTTCTACGGCATAATCTCATACAACCGATAGTTAATTAACAAGCTACTTTTTCTTGGGAATGAATCCACAGCACCCCAGGGAGCCACGGATCCGCTCTATTTTTCCAAGTTACTCGTGGTGAGGCGCGCGGGGTGGCTCTATGTCAGATTTAACCCTAAATAACATATCACAAAACACACTTCAGGTAGCATACCAAACTGATGATGTAATTACCCTTCTAAGTTACTTATTGAAATTTAATTGTGTCCTATCTTATTTTAAGATATTGAAACTGAATCAAGTATGCCTTAATGATGGTAAATGCTAGGATGTTATAAAACCTCATCAATGCTACTACAAGTAAATGCTGGNTTAACCCTAAATAACATATCACAAAACACACTTCAGGTAGCATACCAAACTGATGATGTAATTACCCTTCTAAGTTACTTATTGAAATTTAATTGTGTCCTATCTTATTTTAAGATATTGAAACTGAATCAAGTATGCCTTAATGATGGTAAATGCTAGGATGTTATAAAACCTCATCAATGCTACTACAAGTAAATGCTGGATTTGGTCCTGAGGTCTGTATAAAAATGCTAAGGAGCAGATCCCTAGAGTTTACTATAGCTCCGAATGAAGTAATATGCCTTTTGTTACTGATGACTGACTTTGAACGGTGGTCTTTCGACTGGATGATCAAGAGCAAGGCAGCGAAGAGCATAGGCAATGAGTTGCTTAAGTAGAGTTGCGTATCTTCGCTTAGTCTCTTGCTTGTGACGTAAATTGAATGGTTTACGGCTAGCTGTATTAATGTCGTATCTTACCAACTCGAATCTCTCGTTGAGAGGAACCTCTTATATCTAGTATCTTATTTAAGGCGGTGAATAATAGCTGTCAATAGGGATCATTTAATCCTAGCTAAGGTAAATGGAAGATACGGCTGTAAATGATACTCTTATCCTCTTCATGCCGGTGCAGCTGGCCGGAGAGCAGGCACCCGCCATATCCAAGCGTTGCGTCTACTGTCACAGAGTCTTTTCATCTCGCAACAAACTTCATCGATATATCAACACCGGCTGCACTCTGGAGGCAGCGGATTAAGAGGTTGCTTTTCAAGTCTGTAGACGAGATGTCTGCGTGGACTTATTGTCGACTGCAGTTTTGTGAAGTCGACGGAAACTATATATATCTCAGGTCTGACATAACGAGCTCTCTTGGAGGAAAGACAGTTTCTATCAGTGCCGATACTGGATATGGGAAACCTGTCATCTCTAGAGTATGGTTGTAAGATTTTAAGCATACTATTCAAAAAAAGNTATTCGGGGTGTCAACGGCAAGGTTGGCAAACCTCATAGTGAGTAGGCAACGTTCAACTTCTATGTCAATGGTCTTTGTCAAGATGGATCAGACGCCGGTTGCGTGGAGTATACATGCGGAGCCTGGACTTAGAATGGAATGCCGGCATCATCTCCGAGAGCATTGCTTGGAAACGGATGGATGGCACCATACGGCATCAACGTCATGACAACAGACAAGCGTCTTCATTGTACCGGTCTCAGCCACTTCTTCATCCCTTTTACGATCTCCCAACTCCCTCGTCGTGTCAATTGTCACGTCATCGTGGCCAGACCAACCGTGTTACCGGCTGAGCAGACGTGTCTGGTTCGAGCCTCATGGAAGGAGGTCGAAAGGAAGAACATTTAAGTTCAATGTCTGCGTGGCTGAAGCTTCAGATGCACTCGTGAATTCAGACACCACTCCTGAAGTGGTGATCGTGAACAACTCCGATAAGGACATTACGTTCCAAAGAAAGCAGAAGCTGAGAAACATTGAGGAATGCGAGGAGGATGAGGTGTACTTCTCCAGGATATAGAAGGCCGCTACTCTTGCTCTCTTGGTAACGGCCGGATTGATGACTCCAGGAGTGGATAAGGATTCGGCAAGCGTCACGGACTTGGCCACAATCTCATCAGAGATCAATCTGACTCCAGAGGTCAGCGCCGTGGCAGCCGGGGAGATCATTCCTCGGTCTATAAATAGCGCCTTAAGCACCGTCTTAACGACGAACGGCACGCGCACCGCCGCAGACACAATACGAGACGTGGGGAGTGCAATCCTGAAGGGTATCATGGGTGCGGAGCTGCTGCACAAACAACAGAAGAAGAACAAACAGAAGTAACCACTTTCCAAAGTTGTGTAGCTTCTAAGTCCACACCAACAGTCTCAAAGATAACCGACTCAGCTGCTCCTCTCATTGGGGAGCCAAAGCTGATGATATCCGAATCGCTTCCAGAGTTACCTCGCGTTCTGTATCAGACGCGCGTTCAGAGATAGCCAAACCTTCCTAAAATCGGGACCNTGATGATATCCGAATCGCTTCCAGAGTTACCTCGCGTTCTGTATCAGACGCGCGTTCAGAGATAGCCAAACCTTCCTAAAATCGGGACCCATGAGGGCATTCATACCTACAATAATAGGTCTGGATTTGCATAGTAAGCTTGAAATTTGTCTGCCAAGTATGCTACCTTGTGGATAGACTCAGACTTATCCACGTTCCTGAAGATCAACTGACGATCACACCTCTCATAGATAACTAGCATGGACAGAGAGTCTCTCAGATATCAAATACCTGTGGTCTTAGGGATCACAATCTCATCGATCAGATCTTCAACAAGCTGCACGACCAGAAACGGATGGAATGGGTGACGGAACCTACACCCTTTGCAGTCCCAAAACTCATCGTCTGGAGAATCGTTGACGGAAAGCCCAAGGGGCGAGCGGTAGTAGACCTNATCTCATCGATCAGATCTTCAACAAGCTGCACGACCAGAAACGGATGGAATGGGTGACGGAACCTACACCCTTTGCAGTCCCAAAACTCATCGTCTGGAGAATCGTTGACGGAAAGCCCAAGGGGCGAGCGGTAGTAGACCTGAGAGCATTGGACAAGGTGACAATACCCGACAACTATCCATAACACAGACAAGAGGTCATCATCGCGGCACTGCGGGAAGCGATATATATCTCGGCCATCGATGTATCGCCGTTCTTCTTTCAGTTCGGGTTTCTGTAACTCGCTTGCATATGCTTGGCGATAAATGGATAGGCCTTTACGTCTATACAGAGTTTCTGTCGTGCTTTCATNATGGATACCAAGTTCTATCTGCTGATTTAAGCTCTCAGCCATAAGTCTCAACTGAAAGTAAAGTAGAATGTGGGAAAGACTACGTTAGAAACAACAAGCACTGAGAGGGCCAACAGAAGACTCGTCAATGCTTCTATATGTCGTTCAGAGTACGATCTACGCGTCTTTCACATTCCTGGAAAAAGAAACTTTATTCCAGATGCCCTCAGCCGCCTGGAGGCCCTAGAGACTAACAGTAATGTCGATAGACTGCGCCCTGCCTATACCGCGCTTGATGACGTCTGTGTGGGCGTGGACTCTTTGATGACTAAGGAAACAAAGGACAAATTCGTTCAGGGATATATCAACGATACCAAGTATCTACCTATCATCAAGATGATACTTGAATCGGGAGACAAGCCTATCGACGTCGATCAACTGAAAGGTGAGGATGCTGTCCCTGCTTTAAAGCGCGGCTTGCATTTTGCCCTGAGGGACGAATTGTGGTATTACGAGCAGACAGATGGGTATGTTCGACTCTGCGTTCCGCAATCCATGATATACAAAATGCCGAAGATGGCTCACGATGAACAGCATCCCTTCGGGACCGAGACAATGACAAGGGAACTGTTGGGGCTGTTGGGGCTGTTGATCAACAACCTGACTACAAGAATTCATAAGTACATTCACGGGTGCAAGACATGTTACCTGGGAAAGACAGATCGACAGCCAAGAATTCAGAATTACATGCCAATCCGTCCTCCTGTCACTCCGATCCATACGATCGCAATCGACTATATCACAGATCTTCCTCCGGTCTCATCGGTGGGAAGTCCATGGGCCATCGAGAGATTTCATCTCTGCGATCAGCTTATAACCGTCACTTGTGCTGCGAGCAAGCAATGTCTTCTTACACCTGAATACTCTAAATACAGCGCCGAGGATTAGGCTCTTGCCTTGTCGAGATAGTTGTTACTCGCTGACTGGGGAATTTCCNCATCTCTGCGATCAGCTTATAACCGTCACTTGTGCTGCGAGCAAGCAATGTCTTCTTACACCTGAATACTCTAAATACAGCGCCGAGGATTAGGCTCTTGCCTTGTCGAGATAGTTGTTACTCGCTGACTGGGGAATTTCCGAGGTGATCGTCTCTCATCGTGACAGAAAGTTTGTATTCGGCTACAAGCTTGCCATGAGTATGGCATATCGCCCTGAAGTCGATAGACTATCTAAAAGAACAAACAAGTCTATTAAGGTTGCCTTGCCTTTCTAATCAGTCATAGAACGCAGGGACCAAGACAAGCGCACATGAATTCATCTACAAAATCAAGCCGAAAACACCAACTCCTTCGGATCACTCTGAGCCTGACCAGTTCGCTCAGAGGGAAAAGGCTCGCCCTCGATCCATCCCCCTTGACCGAGCGCATCCTCCTCTCGTCTTCAAGCCTGCCATTCTTCGACCAGTCTTTATGTGCATCTTTGCCTTGTTGTGTTTATTCATGATAGCCGCTCTCATCTTCTGCGCTGTCTACTCGCAAAAGGATGGCGGTTTTACTCCGTATCCTGGAAGCATCTACAGCGGTCAATACTTTTTGTTCAGAATCTTACCTCAAATCTTCGCAGGGGTCATCTTAATCTACGCCCAATCCATCGTCACTGCTTCAATGCGAACTATACCATTCACTGCCATGGCCGATGCTGAACCCCGAGAACGATATCTCGCACTCTTCCGACGATTGCGTCCTATGACATTTCTCATTCCCTCGTTCACAGGACCCTGGCAATTCCAGTGCTTCAGCGTGTGCACATGGCTCGCCAATTTCACGATCCCTCTAATGAGCACTGCCTTCTCATGCATCTTCAAGGACCAGGGTTGGGTATGGGCTGCAGTTCAGGGTATTGCTTGGACACTTGTCGCGCTCTACATCTTGTTGTTGGCAGCCACCATCGCTTTGATGATGTTCTGGCGCAACCGATGGACGGGGCTTTTGTGGGATATTCGATCTGTGGGACATCTTCTTCCCCTGTTAAGTCAGAGCAACACTACCAGTAGCTACAACACCCCAGAGGTTATTCAGAGCTGCGCTGTACAACAGGACCAACTTCGTCAACGTGCTCTTGACCGACTCGGATACTGGCAGCTGGATGGTCAGCAAGGTGGCGTGTGGTACGGCATCGGCTCCGTTGGTGACGGTGGTCACCCTGATTACAGAACCTACGACCTCGTCCTCAAGAAGCCCGAAATCTCGCCTGCGTCTTCTCTCGATGACATTGAGGCTGAAGTTCGCCACTGCAGATACACGCCTATCGCCTTGCGAACTTCCGTGATGCTGGGCTCAGTCATCTTCATGACCCTCTTGATCCTCTTTTCGGCAGTATTTTTTATATAAAAATAAATATTATAGTTAAAATCCTTAATATTATTAAAGCCTATTAGATTTAAGATAAGATTAGCTATTTTATATTAGATA
>WEYU01000165.1:0-10555 GCA_011036685.1 Fusarium cf. nygamai | reverse complement strand
TTTTCGGCCCACTTTTACCACAGTTTCGCCACCGCCGTCCAATACAATCCACGGAACAGTACCCGATATCAAACAGCAACCTAGCCCAGAAATGGCAAATGGGATTGTGCCTCCCCAGGATGGACAGACGACGAGCCAGGATATGACTGCACCAGAGCTTTGCCAAGCCTTTGAGCGACAGCTCCTTGATCTCGACGATCTTGCGGCTTTCATGGGCGGAGGTGTTTAGTAAGACACGAGGTTATGAATAATTTTCAACAGAGATAATGAGGGTCTTTAGCGATTGGGATCTGACCTTGGGCAAATGCAAGATCATAATGGTGAAGTTGGGGGATTGATACATTAACAAGAGACTTGCCAGGGTTTTTGTAGGACTGTGTTGCGAAGGAATACCCAATATATCCTGGAAGGGCGTTGGGGAGAGTCTTTTTTGGTACCTAGAGGTACCCAGTCGATATATCTAAGAAATCAGCGTTTTCCTTTCCTTCGAGACCAACAGTTGCGACCCCTGCTTGCTGCGAAGTGCATGCGACCAACCCTGATATGGGTAGAACCTATCTGAACACTAAGCATGTTGATTTTGGTTTGAGGCTAGGAAACGCTCAAACGACTGTTGATCTGAGCTTCCTGTTCTAGTGTTGTGTATCTGGCTACGAGGGCTCTAGATGAACTTTGACTTGAACCAGCCCCGAGTTCTCCCGTCATGGTCTGATAGGGTCTATCTCTATATCCCTGAATGGCAAACCAGATTACAGGAGTGTTGTGAAGGATGTAAGCTAGTGGGCCGTAGACACCAACCACATCCACTTCACTATCTTCAACCTGCAAAGTTATTCGGAGATTAGAAATATGGCCGAGGATAACTGATGGCAATGGAGTTGTTGGTAAATGACAAATAACGTGGCAAGTATGGTAACCAGATTTAAACGAGGCTCATGACCTCCACTGGGGCTGTTGTATTTCGGGGAGTCGGGAGCGATGTAAAGGGACGTAGAAGGTTTCGTGATGATATGATGGATCGGTCAGGCTTCTAGAAGGCTTCTGGAAGGAGCGGCAAGAGGTTGGAATTTGGTTACATTCAAGCTTGAAACGATGGATTGGAAAAGGGTTAGCAGACAAGCTAGAGAGATCAGCGGGCGTAAGTGATGGGCTGGATTTGAGTACATACATAGTACACCAAGAGGGATTTTCTGGGGAAACAAGCTTGTGGAAACGCATAAGCTGTGGAGGGAGGGAGGGGATGCTTTCATGGGTTGATACGCGGAGTAGGAGGCGGAGGAGGGTTTGAAGCTCAAGGTCAGTGCTGAAGGAGGAGACCTTAATGTCTGCGTTTAATTGGTATACGAAGCTGGCGTTAATTTCTAGGGATGAATCTATCGAATGGTGTTGGCGTCTCTGAGTCATTCGTTCCGTATTCTTCCTCGAAATGGCTCTTGATCAAAAGTGCAAGTTGAGTGAAGAGAGCTGGTGATGTCAAGTCGTAGGCACATGGGCTCCACTTCAGATGCCGGATTGCCGATTTCTCCAGGAGCCGCTTACTCGAACTAGAATAGCTCCGGGCATCTCTCTCCACTTTATCGGCCGTCGTGTGCCGGGATTGAAGCGGGGACTGGGACTTGGAGATAGAGGAAGCTTCTCCAGGTTTGAGTAGTCAGTAGTGCGGAGGAGGCACATCTAGCCTGGAAAGTCGTGAGGGGAAGGGAGCTACGTCAGGGTAGTGGAAGATAAGTAAGGGAGAAGAAGGCATTTTGATATTGTTGACCTGCGTTGCTTGGACAAGTTTGAGAGTTGCTCGTGAGAGTACCTAATCATAAATGGAGATAGATGGCTTACACAAGCTGAGATATCACAACAGAGACAGGAAATCTTTCACAGTGTGATGTAACGTGGATCTTAGCAACGATTGCACACAACAGCAGAGATCCCTGTCTCTGCAACCCCCAACACCGAGATCTGCAGCACTACCTCGTAGATGCCGAATCAAAACATCACGTCTCCGGAACCGGCATCCTCTAATCTACGAATTATGGGGACCATCCTACTCTTCTGATCCCTGTTTATGCTAGTATCGTAAGGGCATGATAGGTTCGTGGGATATTCGCTCACGGTTCGGAGATGGTGCATTGAGTTTTGGAGGAGTTGGTCAAGTTGGGGGAGATGGGGAAGAGTATATAAGTGAGGATGATCCGCGCTTGGAATAGGTTGGTCTTTGGATAAACAACTTTGACTGTGTGTCTTTACTGATACTCACTCACTCACATTCTACCTAAACACCCATCGTGGTGACTTCCTTCCATTTACACCAGTTCATTGTTGATAGCAGTCAACGCCAACTCATAGCCCAAGAGGGTCACTTCCACAAACGTCATCCAGACATCTTCACTTACTTCAACAATCTTTTGTACGATAACAAAAGCTCAGAATGACTCAAGACGAGTACAACACTCGCGCACCTCATGAGGGCATGTCCCCAGGTCGTTACGCAGCCACAAGATTCTCCTCACTCAAACCTCCCATGCACAATGTCCCGAATCCCATAAAACTCGTGCGCATGCTGAACTCCCAACAATGGGCATTCTTCTTTGTCGCCTTCGCAGCTTGGGTGAGTTCTCCTTGCAATTGCTGTGTACCATCTTAGCAATCAGTCACTAACTCATGACATATAGACATGGGACGCATTCGATTTCTTCTCCGTATCTCTCACCGTTACAAGTCTCAGCAAAACCTTCGACAAATCCAAGACCGACATCACATGGGGTATCACCCTCGTTCTCATGTTCCGATCCGTTGGTTCTATCGCTTTCGGTATCGCGAGTGATCGATACGGTCGAAAGTGGCCATTCGTGGTCAACAACCTTCTCTTCATTGTTCTTGAACTTGTGAGTACAGCCCTACAGACACCCCTGTCACATTGGGCTTGNCTCATGTTCCGATCCGTTGGTTCTATCGCTTTCGGTATCGCGAGTGATCGATACGGTCGAAAGTGGCCATTCGTGGTCAACAACCTTCTCTTCATTGTTCTTGAACTTGTGAGTACAGCCCTACAGACACCCCTGTCACATTGGGCTTGGCAAAACCGATGCCAAGAGATCTACGAGATATGTCCGAACAGTCGCTGACGAAATATGATGTAGGGCACTGGGTTCTGTCAAACCTACCAGCAGTTTCTAGCTTGCAGAGCCCTTTTTGGCGTTGCCATGGGCGGTCTTTATGGTAACGCTGCCGCCACTGCTCTCGAAGATTGTCCAGAGGAAGCACGTGGTCTTATGAGTGGTATACTCCAGCAAGGTGTAAGTAACAACATCCCGCTTCACTCAAGTCCCTTATCTAATTGTTGCAGTATGCTTTCGGATACCTTCTCTGCGCTGCATTCGCTCGCGGTCTCGTCGATACAACATCTCACGACTGGCGTCCTCTCTTCTGGTTCGGCGCTTGTCCCCCAGTTCTCTTCATCATTGCTCGTCTGATGCTCCCCGAGACACAAGCCTATCAGGAACGCCAACACGCACGAGAGGTTGCTGGTGCGGACGGAAAAGGAAAGGTTTTCATCAAAGAAGGCAAAGTCGCTCTCAAGCACCATTGGCTTCTGCTGGTATATCTCGTCCTTCTCATGGCGGGCTTCAACTTCATGAGCCACGGTAGCCAGGACTTGTACCCAACCATGTTGGAGAACCAGCTCAACTTTTCCAAGAACAAGGTCACTGTCACGCAGGTTGTGGCTAACTTGGGAGCTATGCTTGGTGGCACTGTCGTCGGTTTCAGCAGCCAATCTATTGGTCGTCGAATCAGCATCATCGCTTGTTGCATCGTTGGCGGTGCCCTGCTGTATCCCTATACTTTTGTCCGCGACTCTTCAATTATTGCGGCTGCCTTTTTCCAGCAATTCTGTGTCCAGGGAGCGTGGGGTGTCATTCCTATCCATCTGATGGAATTATCTCCAGGAGCTTTCCGTACTTTCGTCGTCGGTACATCCTACCAGCTCGGTAACCTTGTGTCTTCAGCTTCGTCGACCATCGAGGCCCGTCTCGGCGAGAACTTCCCACTTCCCGACAACGCGGAAGGCCAGACTCGCTACGACTACGGAAAAGTCATCTGCATCTTCATGGCATGTGTATACGTGTACGTCATTGTTCTGACGTTCATCGGTCCCGAGAACTTGAGGGGCAAGTTCGATGTTGCCCACGACTCTGATGCCAGGGAGGCCATGGGTGACGGGGCTATGGAACAGGCCGCTGACCGCCATGGGCATTATGACGAGGAAACCGGTAGGATCAGCAGTGAGAAGCCTGAGGTTGCTCACCTGCGGGATTAGATGTGGTCCATGGTCTGGCAGAAGTGATGAGTGGTTGAGGCGTTCTGCAATGACGACTGAGGTGCAACTTTACACGCATATAGTTCTTGATGTTAGTCCACAGATAGTCATGAAATTCATGAAATATTCCAAAGCTTCGTTGTGCTTGATCCCATATTCCGGATCGTCGGTGATGATTCCTCATGACTATGGGCATTCCCCGCATCGGTGGAGCGGATGTCGGTAGTGCAGTGTACGCCAAGAGTTCATGGCCATTTCCCCAGAGAATCAGTTGATCCAATTCGTTTCGGACTTCTTAGTTAATTCCTCCGCCTTTCTCTGGATCAACCACGGTACGTAAAATGTCTGGGAACCTGTTATCCGGAAACGTATTTCCCCACTCTCCAAACGCGGATCCGACGATAGTTGCATGCTGAATGAACATGTTGATTCCAAACTTGACCCTGCTGACCGAGTCTGTAAAGAGTTGTATTAACATCGTTGGTGTCAAAAGCTTATGAGAATCCTCCGGAGAAAGGGAGTTCACTTGCTTACCCTCAAGCCTCTGACATAGCTCTCACGCGAATGGAGATATTTTTCGTAGAATAGCTCTCCACTTGGCGATGCAGTAATTCGAAACTAGCTCCCGCTCTTGCTTAAACGACTAGGACAGTCTTGGGAATCATTACTCAATGACCCCCATTCATTATGCGGAGATCTACTCAGGTATATATATCCCACGTCCGAGAACCTTGAGAGCTTCTTCACTCCACAGATTGTCTCATAGACACCTTGATAACTCACACTTTTCCAAAGACACTCTAGCTTCGTGCTTAATTTGTTATTCAATGGCTCTCACTGGCAGTTGTATGTGTGGCGCCATCGCTTATAAGAGCGACAGTAAGTTTCTTGAACCAATCATATAATACGAATTCATCTAATTAGATAGGCGACGCTGCTATTACGGCTCTCTGCCACTGCATCGATTGCCAGAAGTGGACTGGCGGTGCCTTTACTTCCAATGCTGTTGTCGCTGAGGGCGACTTTTCCGTCACCAAGGGTATTGCCTTGAACCAATTTTCTCTACCAAGCAGACACTAATATATTCCAGGTTCTCCCAAGCAATACGATGTCACCGGCGCCTCAGGCAAGATAAACCACCACTTCTTCTGTGGTGACTGCGGCTCCAGCCTGTACACTCGCCTGGATGTCATGCCTGGCAATATCATCATCAAGGCTGGTGGTCTTGACAATGGCAAGGCCAACCTCGACAACAAGATCAATGTCGAGTTTTACTGCCGCGATCGTGTTAGCTACCTGCAGGCTGCTGAGGGAGCCAAGCAGGAGCACCTCTTTGGCTAAGATTGGATGTTTTAGGAGACGGAACTGGTCGTATGTGTGAATGCAGAGCTAGGTGTATAGTGTAGCGTTGAATAGTGATGTTGTTCTGCAGGAATTTGTCCTTCGTTTCGTGATCATCAGGCAGTTTCATATGAACGTCACCGCAACAAGGTATTTAATCTCGTTGCATCTGCCAGATAAAGCAGTTCTTCTGCTAAACTTCAGTCGGGTACCACCAGGTGAGACGATGTCTGAAAAAGTCGACAGGCGGCGGGTGGTTCTCTTCTGCGGCATAGTGCTCTTGACATTCTGGTTCAGATCGGCACCAGGCCCTCCAAGGACAGCGCCTTGATCCAAGTAGACTACCGGGCTGTCGGCGAGCCTTGCCAACATACTTTCCCTCTGGTTGTATGAGGCCATCTGGACATTTTCGGCGGGCTTTTTCAGGGTTTCGTAGGATCCGATGGCATGCTCAGGGAATCCTTGGGGGCGACCATTATAGTATCGGAGCTGGGGAACCCGTATTGTGCCGTCAGCATCTAGGAAACATTCTTTGCTTCCAGTCTCCTCGCTTCGGTTCGCATAATCGCTCCAGTCGTTGCTTTTAGGGAGCTTCTTCTTGTTGGCCTTGGAATCATCCTGGTGCTTGTCCTTCTTTCCCTCCACTACACCACCTTTTGTCTCGGCCTTAACGTCGTCCTCTGGCTTAACTTCGTCCCTTGCTTCCTTCTTGGTAGGATTCGTGCCTTGAGCCTGGGCTTCAATTTCTTCGGTAGCAGCCCTGTCGGTCTCGTCGGTATCCTTGTCGCTCTTAATTTCGTTTTGCTTGCTCCAGGCGTTGCCTTCACTTAGCATCTCAGGCTCATCCTTCACATGAGGCCACTCCGGCTTTAGCTCTTCAACATTGACCAGGCTCTTGAGACCACCATAGTATCTTTCTAAGAAGGGGAACTTCTCCCAAGCTGGTGGTGGCGGCGGTGGGCGGTTATCAACCTTACCGTTGGCAACTTTCCAGTTCTCAACTTGGCTGGCTCGTACAAGACTCAAGACCATAACGATAATGAATGTGATTACAGTGCAAAATAAGTAGCGAGTGACTTTGTTGGGCATTCGGTAGGGGTACACTTTGGCAATCCTTCGTCTAAGAGGGAGAGGTTTCTTCTGGTGACTGGGCAACATCAAAAGCCCACTGCTCGCAGACTCAGAAGTATGCCTTGAAGAGCCAGCTGAAGAGCTCTCGGGGGAGTATGGCTCGTCTTCGTAGTCATCTTCATCTTCGGTTGAATAGTCGTCGTCAGAATATCGCTCCTTCGTTGGAGAGTTGACTTTTTGATATAGTGGGAGCTGAGGCTCGCGCGGCCGCAGTGGATTTGGCAGCAATCCCATAACGGGACTATTATATATCTCTGAGAAGGAATGTTAGCGATTGAGGGAGGAATCTTAGGTCTCAGAACTGACCAGAGGGTACTGACCTTCTCGAATAGATGGAACAATTTCTCAGCACTTTGTGATACTCAATTGTCAAAGTTTATAGTGACTTGTTGATGCTTAAAATAGCAAGTTGCTTAAATTATATGTGTTCCTGAGTATTACAAAAAAAAATTCGGCATATAAAGTATGGAGATTTGGGGAAAAGTTGTTGTCTCGCTGCACCTAAAACCGCGCCGAAAAGAGAAATAAGGATAATTAATAATATATTGGGTTAATTTCAAAAATTACTAGCTTGCATATAAAATAAGCTAGCTAGTAAATTTGAAGCGAAATTTATCTTAGCATAAATTATAGGATAAAGACGTTCAACGACTATAAGGTGAGTTATATGCACAGCTTGCTAATCCCTAATNAAAAAAAAAAGAATAAATATTTAGAAAAATGAATAAAAGTGGTAACGTAGACGAGAGCTTTAGCTTTAGCTTGCGCGATTCCCGGAGGGAATACACCCCATCTAAGATGAAAATTTATAACAATAACTTAAAACGGAGCGGAGCGCCTAAAACAATACTTTTAAAGAAAAAAATAGGTGATATAGGAATAACCAAATATTTACCTTCATTTTCTAAAGAATGAAAGAATACTATATATTCTTATAATAAAAATACATTAAAGAATATACCAGTTAATGATTTAAATTTTTCGGCCCCATTTTCATCACGAAAATGACTGCAGCAATAGCAGTCGGACCCGGCGGACCGTTGATCGAGAACTGGAACATGGCCAGTGTCATCATGACGAAGAAAGCGATAAATAACGTTCGAAGTAGGCCCGCGGCCATGTATCCGACCCAATGTGAACGAAAGAAGTCGAAGCCATCGGACTTGATAAGCTTGAATTTGTGACACAGCTCAAGCACAAGCTTGGCCGCTACCACGAATAGGGCAACGGCGGCTAGGACAACAAGGAACCAGATGAGCCCAATGATGAACGCGTCATTTCGGGGAATGCCGACCACAGATAATACACCGGGGAAGCCAGAATAGTCGCCTGGGAGTGGCATTCCAGGATTTCGAGGCTCCCCAGCCCAGTCATAGTCATATGGGTTGCTGGAGTTGAAGTCGTGGCGACGGGTTAACGAGTGGACAGCACTCTCAAGTTGGGGAACAGAGCGTCTTCCAAGGCTTCTGCCAAAGATCTGCTGAGCAAGACCACCGCCGTTGTTGATGGGGACCGATCCTGCAGAGCCAACTTGACTGGCGTTCCCAGACACGCCAGCAAACGGGCTAATAGCATCAATCATGTCGAGGCTTGCAAACATGCCAGAAGTCCACGCAAAGTTGCTCCACCAAGCAGGAAGCAAGGCAGGCCAGTTGACAGACAGTGCCCCGGAAAAGAAAATTGATTGAAAGGTTTCGAAAATGATCAGAATCGAAAAAGAATGGGCGTAGTGCATTCTTATATGCGGGATCTGAACGCCATAGATCGCTGTTGCGAATGAGGCCAACACCGCGAACACGGTGAAAGCTCCCAGTATTGATCCCACGATCTCAGGCTGGGAAAAGGTCCTTCCGTTACTCATAGTAGCCTGGAAACACCCAATTTCTGTCTGTGTTGAGTTGGCAAAGATCCGGATGCGCGAGTAACCTTCCAAGTCGGGAATATTGAGAGCAATTGACGGAATTCCTGCAATGTCATTGGCAGATATTGAAGTTGTAATGTATGCCTCGATGGGTTGACCGGCCTTCAACGGGCAAAGGCTTGTGACATTTTCCGCACAAGGGTCGTAGGTTTTGTTAAAACGCTCCTCTCCATATACCTCAATAGAAAGATGCACTAGAATCTGGTTAGACAGATCAAGCAGGGCGTAATAAAGTTTTGCAACGTACTCATGACACTTTCCTGGCGGATATTGGTGCTTCCATAGACGTGAAATGACACAGTGAGGTTATCAGAGTAATAAGCTGTGTCGAAGCCCGTCACATTGAAAAGACTTCCGTCATTCAGACAGTCGTCAAAGTCGCCCGTATATAATGATGGTGTCCGACTAACATCGAGCCGTTCGTGGAAAACTCCATTGTCGCCAGTTCCATTGATGTAAACCTTGTCTTGGGCGCATACAGTTGGGATAACACCTAGAACGGAGAGAAGGCATGACAATGCCGCCAGAGGTCGTTGTGTCGCGAACATCTTGACGATGAGATGTAGTCAGGGGGTCGGAAGAAGCGGAACGCGGGCAAGCCCGCCAGGGCGGTCTTTACGATATCGTCGTCAATCTCTTCGGTTCGAATATTATCTTGGTCCAGAGAACGGAGTATGTAACGTTATCGAGGAGTTTGGTGGTAGAAATTCGGTCGATTCAGGCATGTAGATCAGGAACTGCAGGTCTCAGATAGGAAGTTGACGTTCTCGAGCAATATTTCGATAATTTCGCATGCGGCTATAACGGCGTAAGGGGGTTTCGGCGCAAAAAAGTGAACGCAGTGTTATCGACGATCGAGCATACGGAGGTTGTTCTAGTCAGAGGAGGGAGAAGAAGCCCAGTTACGCGCGGGATTTTCGGCNTTTCGATAATTTCGCATGCGGCTATAACGGCGTAAGGGGGTTTCGGCGCAAAAAAGTGAACGCAGTGTTATCGACGATCGAGCATACGGAGGTTGTTCTAGTCAGAGGAGGGAGAAGAAGCCCAGTTACGCGCGGGAGATTAAAGCTTGGTGTTCTTTGTGCCAATGCAAAATCTCGTGTTTGCTTGACGTAGGTGTAACCCCCCAAGACTTTTTGAGAGACACAACAGTGGCGCAGCGGCCGGGAGAAGCCACTAAAGATCGGCAACCTCGCGACCTGATGGACGGGAATTTAAGGTTGGCGGGATGGCAGCTGCAGGGGTTTTAACGAGAAAGAAAAAAATTCGAGATTTAATTCGCAACAGGCGAAGAATGCGAGGTGTTGGATTTGAGAGACTGAACTGATTCTGCTCGAGTCAAAAAGAGAGATAATGACAAATTGAGACTAGAGCAAGCATTGAATCTTGGTAATGTACGAAAACAGGGAAGGTTGGGATTAGATCTTGGAGAAGTCTGATCCAACCACATTTTCTGGGCATGCACTAAATTTGGCGTGAGCAGTAGCGAGAATACTCTCAATTTACCAGACCACGCTTATCGTTTTTCGGTATCTACTTCTATCACGACATGTTCTAGACCAACCAACCCCAGGCAAAAGTCCTTCTTATATCTACTCCGTGCAAAATGGGAGATACTGCGCGCAAGGCATTAAATTCACTCAAAACGGTGCAATCTACTCTCACCGAAACTTCGTTCTGAGTACATACTCACTACACGACTCAGTATAGCAAGGTTTTGCTCGCTGTCACCGGCTTCTGGCGTCATCTTTTCGGCGGCCTTTTCTATCAGCTTTAGTAGTCTATATATTATAACTATACTATAATTTAGTACTAATTATACTAGGAAGGTAAATATTTTATATTTTAAT
>WEYU01000164.1:0-10565 GCA_011036685.1 Fusarium cf. nygamai | reverse complement strand
TACTATTAGCCTTATATAAGGCTATTAAGCTTTTAGCTTTTTAAATAAAGGCTTAAATAGTAAGGCCCCTATAGTAGGCTAGTATTATAAAGGTTAAAATCAGTTAACGTTTATCTGCCTTAAGTAGTGTAATTGCTGCCTTAACTAAGTAGTATAAATACTACCTGTAGGTCCCTTGGTAGCTGTGATAACCTTCTTCCTTTACCCTATCTAAAAGACAGGCCTGGTATATCTATTATAAAGTACGTTCCCTGACCTGACTGTTGGTTATAGTTGCTAATATCTATTATAGCTACTATTATAATGCCTATTTATAATAGCCTACAGGCTAATTAGACCTATTATATAACTAACTATAACCTTATTAATATAATTAAATTAGCCCTAGGTTAGGCTAATAGCTATAAATACTAAAAGCTATATATAATAGCTATAGCTATTATAAAGAACTTCTTATTAAGGAATTAATCTAACCTAATTAAAATAATTATTTTTAATTATACTTTAATTTACTTAATTAATTATATAGATCTAGATTCCCTAAGTTATAGGATATTACTAGATTAGCTAAAGAAAGAGCTATTTTAGCTAAAGGCCTTAAAAGAAGCTATAAGGTAAGATAAGACCCTTATAGCTAATTAGGCTACCTTCCTTATTACTTTTAGAGGCTTAGCTAGGTATAAAAAGTAGCTTATAAATATAATTATTAAGGCTAAATAGGTAGTCTATATCCTCCTAATTATATAGAATTAAAGCATATCTATAAATAGAGTTCTAGGATAAAGGTAGGGTAATGGCAGGGTTTAAAGGTTTTATTAAAGTTAGAATTAAAGGAATTAAGTTAACTTTTATATAANAAATAGGTAGTCTATATCCTCCTAATTATATAGAATTAAAGCATATCTATAAATAGAGTTCTAGGATAAAGGTAGGGTAATGGCAGGGTTTAAAGGTTTTATTAAAGTTAGAATTAAAGGAATTAAGTTAACTTTTATATAAGTTAGTTAATGAAAGTTAAATTAACTTAAAGTCGATAATGACTAGCTTTATTAATTAAATATATATGCCTTAGTGTGACGGGTTGGTTCCCAACTGTAGATAAACTAAGCCATACTAGGTTTATTATTAGCAGATTGCGTAAGGCATAATACTAAGCGTTATCGAAGTGTCACGTCTCTTAATAGTAGATTTAATGTATATTAGGCTTAATTAATGTAAAGAAGTTTTATTAATAGCTAATAAGCTAAATACTATAAAAGTGCTAATGAGTGTATTCTATATACTTAAGGTCTCTAGAAGGACTAATAGTGTGTTAAGTTTAGTCCTAAAGGGACTGATATAGTTTATATATCAGTCTAGGAGGACTATTATGTAAAAGTTATTAGTCCTTATCTTATTAGTAGACTGAAGGGTTTTAAAGGTTAGTCTAAGTTATATAATAGCTCTAGTACTTATAATTAGTAAAAAATAATAGGGTATATATAATATAACCGCTAGGGTTATAATATAATCTCTCCCCTCCGTTAGGTCTTATCCTTAAGACCTGCATAACTGTCATTCCTTTTTATCTATTAGTTATAAGTTAAACTTAGTTCTGTTTTTTCCTTAAATGCTAATAAGATATTAGGTTATATTCCTAAAAATAAATAATATCTAAAAACGTTAGAAGCTATTAAACTTTCTAAGTATATTATCAAGTTTAGTAATAAGATTATACTATATTCCTATTACTTCTAAAAAGGCCTTTCCTACCAGGTTAAAGGCAATTAGTCTTATCATTATCAGAACTATACTAAGGCGAAATTAATATATAACAGTTCAGGCATTACTTCTTATTATATATTTTATTATTCTCTTCGCTTTTTCCGTTCTAATTCTTTTAATAGTAAAGAAGAATATAAAGGCTTATACTAAACTGGAAAAGGAAGAGAAAGAAACTAAAGCAGCTCTTAAAGCTATTATAGTGAAGTTAGCTTAGATTTGTAAGTAAAAGCGTTTACTAAAAAAGAAGGGTAATAAGTTATTTACTCGGGGGATACAGTCTTAAAAGGAGTTAGGTAAGTTATATAAAGAGTCTATAATGATTTCTAAGGCTTAATCCCTAGGTATTATAGATATTCTTAATTAGAATTCTATTTTAGGTAATATTCTTTTCAAGCTTATTAGTAGAAATTCTTTAGGAGTCATTAGGTATTAATAAGGTATTTTAGTAGTTCCTATATATTTTCATTTTCTAGGTAGTTTTTCTATTTTACTAAGTATTCCCTTTAATTATTAATTTTATATATATCTTTAATTACTTCNTCCCTAGGTATTATAGATATTCTTAATTAGAATTCTATTTTAGGTAATATTCTTTTCAAGCTTATTAGTAGAAATTCTTTAGGAGTCATTAGGTATTAATAAGGTATTTTAGTAGTTCCTATATATTTTCATTTTCTAGGTAGTTTTTCTATTTTACTAAGTATTCCCTTTAATTATTAATTTTATATATATCTTTAATTACTTCTACTTTATAGACTTCTAGTCTTAAGATTTCTTATAGTTTATTGCTTATTTTAACTTATATTATATCTACTACTAATTCAAGTAATAAAATATAAAAGATTAAGTAAAGCCTAACTTTTAGTAGTAGGTCCAATTTATAGTTATTTTCTAAGATTTTTTATAGTACCTTATAAGGTCTAATAAATTTATAGTCTAATTTATGACTTAGTTGATCTATTTTAATATTTTTTATAGCTAGGTAGACCATATCTCTCTCTAAAAAGGTTAGTCCTTTTAACCGTTTTAGANAAAATATAAAAGATTAAGTAAAGCCTAACTTTTAGTAGTAGGTCCAATTTATAGTTATTTTCTAAGATTTTTTATAGTACCTTATAAGGTCTAATAAATTTATAGTCTAATTTATGACTTAGTTGATCTATTTTAATATTTTTTATAGCTAGGTAGACCATATCTCTCTCTAAAAAGGTTAGTCCTTTTAACCGTTTTAGATCATAGTAATTTTTCATGCGTTTTCTAACAAATTCAAGTTCTATTTTCATTTCTTTATATAGGTTTTTAAGGTCATTACTTTTAAGTATGGCGGCGAGGTTAACTGCCTTTTCTTGCCATATATCGTAATATACGTTTAGTATAAAACCGAAATTAGCGTAAGCTAGTATAAGCTTTATACTTTCATTATAGGCGGTATTATAAGCAAGTTAGGCTATTAGAAGTTTCTTAGCCTAATCATTCTATTCATAATTAATATAATACTGTAAATACTGTTCAAGTACTTAATTCATTCGTTCAGTTTATCTATTAACTTAAGGTCAGAATGCGGTTATAAGTTAATAATTAAGTCTAAGTCATACTATAAGTAATTACTAAAAGTTTACTATAAATATAAGTCTTCTATTAGAAAGGATTTCTATAGGTAGACTATATATACTAATAATATATTAGTAAAAGATATAGGAAAGTTCTTCTATATCTATAAATTCTCTATACAGTAAATAGTATAAGAATTTTATAAGTTAGTTAACTATAACTATAATACTATTATAGAAGATTCCAGTTAAGGGTTCTTCTAATAAGGGTAACTTTATAATAAAGTCTATTATAATTAAGTCCTAAGGTCGTTATATTACTAATAGCAGTTAGAGTTATCTATAAGGTTTATATTATTATACTTTTATTTTTATATATAAGTCACATTATTTAATGACTTTTTTAACTTATTTCTTTTTAAAGTGTTAATAACCTAATTCCTAGAGTCGTTTTATTATCTTTATAACTCCTTAGTATCTATATAGTAGGTATAAATGAATTTTATAGATAAATTCTTCTTTTACTCTTTCCTATTCTGGTTAATCTATAAGGAGTTATATTAAATACCTCTATCCTTCTGGTTTTTATTTGCAGATAGGGCATTTATCTATAATTTATCTAACTTATTTGTCTTATCTTAATCTAAAATAATAAGAAAGGTAACTTATACTAGCTTCTTTAGATTTTTTATATATTTTACGGTAATAGTCTTCTAGCTATTATATAGAAATATACTTCTTAAACTTAATATAGTATTATTATTCTTCTTTAGTTATTCTTTTATAGGTTCTAGCGATAGTTTTAATAGGTTATATAAACTAGTATTCTCCTTATTTATTAAGTTCTAGGAGTTATTCTTTTATCTTAACAGTTCCTATATTAAAGTCTAATCATTAGCTAATAGTGTCAGCACGTCTATTATCAGTGCCTTTACAGTGCGCTATAGTAAAGTCAAATTTATATAGGTATTTAGCATAGTATAGTTATTATTAGTTAAGCTCTTAGATTATAGTAAAGTAAGCTATATTTTTATAGTTAGTAAATACTTTTATTAGGTACTTACTTCCTCTAAGGTAGTATTAGAATTCTTTAAAGTAGTTAATAATAGCTAAGAATTCTTTATTATAGATAGGATAATTAAGTTCTGCTCTATATATCTTATAAGAATAGAAAGCAATAGGGTATAATATACTGTTATTATTATATTATCCTATTTATTCTCCTAAGGTAAAGTTAGNTAGTTAGTAAATACTTTTATTAGGTACTTACTTCCTCTAAGGTAGTATTAGAATTCTTTAAAGTAGTTAATAATAGCTAAGAATTCTTTATTATAGATAGGATAATTAAGTTCTGCTCTATATATCTTATAAGAATAGAAAGCAATAGGGTATAATATACTGTTATTATTATATTATCCTATTTATTCTCCTAAGGTAAAGTTAGAAGCATCAGTTTTAAGTTTAACTTGCCATTCTAGGTTAAATATAACTAGAACTGGTTCGCTAGTAATAGCTAGCTTAAGTTACTTAAAAGCTTCTTAAGCCTTATTATTCTATTAAAAGGTATAATCTTTTTTAGTAATCTCTATAAGTAGTATAGCGATCTTATTAAAGTCTTTAATAAATTATTAATAATAGTTAGTAAATCCTAGGAAGGATTATATTTCTTTAACTAAAGTAGGTATTTTCTATTCTGTAACTGCTATAATTTTATATTTATCTATTTGAATTTCATTATATAAGATTTTATGTCCTAAGTAGGTTACTTATAACTAGTAGAAATGACTTTTTATAGGCTTAATAAGCATATTAGCGTCTTATAGTACTTTTAAAACCTTATAGATATGTTCTATATACTCTTTTTCTATATTAGAGAAAATAAGGATATTATCTAGGTAGTAAACTATAAAGATATTAAGGTACTCTTAAAGTATATTTATAATTATATATTAGAATACTACAGGTATATTAGTTAATCTAAAAGACATAACCAAGTATTTAAATAGTCTGTATTTTATTTTAAAGGCTATTTTCTATTTATTGCCTTCTTTAATTTAGATAAGGTTATAAGTAGATTTAAGATCTAAGGCAGTAAACCATTTCTTGCTAAATAGGCAGTCCTTAAGCTCAGTAATAAGCAGTAATAGTATTCTATCCTTATTAGTGATCTTATTAAGTTATTAGTAATCTACTATAAGTTATAGTTTATTTAAATTAGGTTTTAGTATAAATATAACTAGGTATCCTACTAAGGATTTTAATAGTCTAATATATCCTTTTTATAGCATATCGTTTAACTATTCCTTAAGCGTGTTAAGTTTATCTCAGGATAGGTTATAGATAGGGAAGAATTTTAGGTTCTTTCTATCCTTTAATATAATTTTAATATTATAGTCTATATATTAAGGTAACTTAGTATTAAGTTCCTCTTAAAATAGTTTCTTATAGATATAGTACTATATAGGTATATTCTTAAGTTATTTATTAGATTCCTTTTTAGTAATCTATTTTATCTCTTAGAGATTACAGTCTAGTTATTTAAACTGTCTTTTAAAAGTTACTATTATTTATCTAATACATTTTATTCTACCTTTATAATACTTATATTAAGTTCCTTTTAAAATAGGCAATACTCTATTATACCTAACTTTACTACTCTCTTTAGTTAAAGTTTAAGATCTTNTTTAAACTGTCTTTTAAAAGTTACTATTATTTATCTAATACATTTTATTCTACCTTTATAATACTTATATTAAGTTCCTTTTAAAATAGGCAATACTCTATTATACCTAACTTTACTACTCTCTTTAGTTAAAGTTTAAGATCTTATTTTATTATAATCTAAATTATTTTTATTATCTAAAGGGTAATCTTTACAGTTTACCTAGCCAGTTCTCTAGTTAAATTATAGATTATAGCATTTTAGCTATAGGTACCCTAGTATTAAGTTATATCTATATACTAAAATAATATTAAAGTTAATACCTTGATTTTTTCTATTAATAAATACCTTAAGGTAATCAATCTCTCTAGTTATTTATCTATTATTATAGCTATAGGCGTTTCCTTCTCTATCCTGTATAGTATAGGGTATTTTCTTATACCTCTATAGTAGCTTTAAATTATTTACTATATTAAGGGAAATGTAATTTATATTAGCTCTACTATTAATAAGTACATTTAGCTACTTACTCCTGATTCTAACTTTTAGTTATAGGCAGGTTTATTAGCTATTTTATTTTATAGCTATTCTTAGAGCTTTTATTAGAAGTTCATTTCCTTTTACTTTATCGCTTATCTAGCACTCTATTATAGATAGTATATTCCTTTTCCCTATAGGTAGTCATAACTATATTCACTATCTACGCAGTTAATATCATCAGGGCAGTCATATTTTATATTTAGTTTATACTAGTAGTCTTTTTCTGCTTCCTATATAAGGCATTCTACTTTATTACTGATTTTAGGGGTAAGCTATATATTATCTTCTATAGTCTGACTGCATTTAGGAGTATTATCTTATTCCCTTTCTAGCCTATTAACTTCTNGGTAGTCATAACTATATTCACTATCTACGCAGTTAATATCATCAGGGCAGTCATATTTTATATTTAGTTTATACTAGTAGTCTTTTTCTGCTTCCTATATAAGGCATTCTACTTTATTACTGATTTTAGGGGTAAGCTATATATTATCTTCTATAGTCTGACTGCATTTAGGAGTATTATCTTATTCCCTTTCTAGCCTATTAACTTCTACAATAGCTTTATAAAGTTCCTTATCTAGATTTTCTTCTTCTATATCTTTCTTATTTTATACTTTCTATCTCTACCTAATAATATAGTAGGAGTTTTAGATATAGTTTAAGGCTCGTTCTTATATTTTAGTATTAGCTATAAGTTTAGCTACTTAAGTTCCTCTATATCTTCTAGTAATCTAATATCCTAGGGTATTGATAATTAGGTAGGGTTTTTATTCTTTATATTCTTTAGTCTATACTAGGAAATAGTTATTTACTTCTTTTTCCTATTAGTATTATAGATAGTAATATTAAGTATAGGATATCTATACTATTTACTAGTAATTTAAGTAGTTTATATACCTTTAAGGGTCTTTTTTAATTTAGATTTATTCTTCTAGTATTATAAGGTCTTCTATCTTATTTTTTATATAGTATTAGATATAGATATTATTATCTTATTCTATAATTACTCTTTCTCTAGCATGTTCTATATACTTAAGTGCTTTACTATACTATATATAATTACCCTTTTCGTTATATTATAGATTAATTTCTATATTCTAAACTGTTTAGTTAACTCTTTTCTTAATCTTCTTGGTTTTAAGATCTTAAACAGTTCTTAACGCTAATGCATAGTCTGGGTCACCGTAGTATCGATTTAGTCGTTATAAAGTGACTCTAACTAGGATATTATCTACAGATATATAAGGGCTGGTTTCATTCCGCATCTTTTTAAGGGATTGTACTAATACTTGCTCTGCTTCTAGGTCATATTTCTTAGTACTTGGTTCACTGTCTAGGTAAGGGTTAACTTCTTTTCCCTTTTTAACTATATAAATGCTATGTCTTTTTTTAGTTTATTATTTAGGTTTAGGTACTGGTTTCTAATCGTTTTTAAACTATTTGATTTCCTTTTTTCTCTATTCTTATTATTATTTTCATTATTTCTCGTTTTCCCTTTCTTAGAATCCGGGTTCTTATACTTATTTTATGTATCTTGCCCTTCTTTTTTTACCTTTTTCTTCAGGTATCTGAGTTTTTCTTTCCTGTGATTTAGGCATTAGGTAGCTTAGTTTAGGTTATTATTCTTTAGTAATATCCAGGTAGTACTAATTAAGTATCTATTATTCGCTAAGGAATAGGTTAGGTATAGTAATACTATATTCAGCTCCTAACCTATTATAGCCAGATCTAGCCATATTAATAGTTCTAACTGCTATTTAGGGTTCCTTGTTTTTATTAATAGCGTTAATTTATTTCTTACTTTTAGGTACTGGCTTATATTTTTAGTTAGTTTTAACGGGGTTCTTATATTCCTAATTATAATATCCTTTCTTGCTATAGTTCTAGTAAGTGATTTTAGACTTGTCTTTTTTAGTTATTTTAATTATTATTAGTCCTGACTTAGTTCTATAGGAGGTATTATTATTCCGTTTCCTTCCTTGGTTTATATTATATTACGGTTTATTATCTTATTAATTTTTATTTCGCGAGTTACAGGTTCTTTACGCAAACTGTCAGTTATTGATTTTAATAGCTATATTAATATATTCTATTAAAGTTACTAGGCGCCTTTTTTCCTATAGCTTCTCTTAGACTTATTCTTTAAGTATATTAAAGAAGAGTAATATTAATATATCCTAGTCTTAAGGTAGTTTACTTATAAGCTATAAGAACTCTACTTTTAGGTTAGATACTAATCTAGTTTATTTAAGTATCTTGATTTTTCTTTCTACTTAGCCTTTTTTATTAATAGTTCTGAAAGCCATTCTAAAGGCTTCTTCTATTTCCTTATATCTATTTTCTTTAAAAAGTAATACTATTTATAGTTATAACTTATAAGGTAGGTTTATTATATAATTACCTATAATAAGTTAGAACTATTAGGCTACAGTTTTAGTAAGTCTTCTAGCTATATATATTACTTTAGTAGAATTATTATAAAACTAATTAGGATAATAGGTAATAAAGGCTCTGCACTATATAATAAATATAGGTAGCTTACTAGGGGTACTATTAAAAGGCTTAGGCAGGTTAGGCTTAAGGATTTCTCCTAGATCTCTCCTATTATTAGCTACTAAGGCCAGATTATATATTTCCTACTAGGTATTAGTATTACTTTAATTCTATTACTACTATAGAGCGGTAAATTCTTCTAGCATCTAGCGCATTTCATTTAACTTATTAGTAATATTCTTAAGTTATTTATAAAGCTATTTAACTTCCTTATCTTTATCTTAAGACAAGTTATCTATATCTTCTATATTCTGGTCAGTTAGCGGGTAATTAGCTTAACTGGTATTAATAGGTACAGCAGGCTATTATCCCTACAGGTTAGCAGTAATGCCTTATTAGTAAACGGGGTTAATATTTATAGATATTACGTTTATATTGCTTAGCGTTATATAGTACAGTCTAAATAAGAGCTATTAATATATAACAGGTTAGTTCCTAACTGTAAATAAACTAAGCTATACTAGGTTTATTATTAGCAGATTATATAGGGCGTAATACTAAGCGTTATTAAAGTGTTATATCTCTTAATAGTAGATTTAATATATATTAGGCTTAATTAATATAAAGAAGTTTTATTAATAGCTAGTAAGCTANTATTAAAGTGTTATATCTCTTAATAGTAGATTTAATATATATTAGGCTTAATTAATATAAAGAAGTTTTATTAATAGCTAGTAAGCTAAATACTATAAAAGTGCTAATAAGTATATTCTATATACTTAAGGTCTCTAGAAGGACTAATAGTATATTAAGTTCAGTCCTAAAGGGACTGATATAGTTTATATATTAGTCTAGGAGGACTGTTATATGAAAGTTATCGGTCCTTATCTTATTAGTAGACTGAAGGGTTTCGAAGGTCGGTCTAAGTGACATAGTGGCTCTAGTACTTGTGATTAGTGAAAAATAATGGGGTACACGTGACGTAACCGCTAGGGTCGTAACACTTAGTATATAACTAATTAACCTTATATCTGAGAACTGTAGATAAAGTAAAATCAGTAAAGAAATAGTAGTTTAAACTGGGGTTAAGTATTAATATTTAACTTTTTTAATAAATTAAAATCTTAATTAAAATTAAGCTTTTATTTATATATATATAGAAAATAAGTAATAAAGTAATAAAAGAAAGTCTTATATTAATATTTAAAACCCTTATAGGCTATAATATTAATTTAATTATAATTATTACTTATACTTCTCAGCCAGCTTTTCAGCCGTTATCCTCCCCAAATCAGCAATACTAGCAGCGCCCACAATCTCCACTACTGTAAAGGGCACTCCTACCTTTTGTCTGAACCAGTTCCTCAGCTCGATACTAACAAGCGAATCGACACCGGCGCTCGCCAGCGGCACCGTCAGGTCGGGCTCCTCGTTGCTTCGCATCATGAAGTTGAACAGAGTGGTCCCAATCTCATGGGCCAGGAAGTCAGCTGTGGCATCGGCCTCGAGCAACTCCGGCGTCTTCCCACACGACGACAAAAACTCCCCGAAAA
>WEYU01000163.1:0-10573 GCA_011036685.1 Fusarium cf. nygamai | reverse complement strand
CTGCAATGTTGCAAAACTTTGCCGAAAAAGAAGACGGGAATTCTTTTCTTTGGCCGGGGAAATAGCTGTAATAACGGGAGCTGGTGTCTCAGGAGGCTGAGTGACCATCGGGTTCATCAGGACCTTCGCCAGATTAACTGGCCACAGTCCGGTTGCTTTCCAGCCGGCTAGGGCGTTCAACTTAGTGATAGCTTCTTTCCGAGCTTTGTCGTAAGTATATAGGAAGGTGATCTTGCCGATATGACTCGAATCTGCGACAGAAGCAAGATCTGAGAGGAATTTTCGATATGCCCTCTTCAACGGTCCAAAGACTGCAACATCCAGCGGCTGTAGGACATGAGAAGCATGTGCTGGAAGGAAAAGCACGAATATGTTGTTATTATAACACTCAAACAAGAAGTCTTCAGTCATATGACTTCCGTGACCGTCTTAGAAGACGCGGTTCTTTTGGATTCTCGGGCTTTGTCGACGGAATAAACACCGTTTTCAGCCAAATCAACGCAATATGATTATTTGTCCAGCCCTTCTCACTACAGGTGAATTCCCAGCCTTCCAGGAAGTCTAATTTCTCAGGAAAATGTTGTTGTTGGACCGTTTTCCCTTTGAAGATCACCAAAGGCCTCAGGACTTTCCCTGTTGCCGAGATACACTCGAGAATTGTGATCCAAGACCTCGAACCAGGCTGACGAATAAGTACTGACTTCTTGTCCTTGCAACCAAGGAATAAACCGTTCAGTCCTATCCCTTCCATCATTCCAACTTCGTCGACGTTGTATCTGTTCTTCTGCTTGACTATTCGAACTGCCGGCATCGACAATAACATGAAGAAGGCCTTGATAAGTTCAGTAGAAGCTCCGTTATAACGGTCAGAATCCATACTCTTGCCCGGTAAAGTCTTTACTTCTTTATTCCTGTCCATAAAAGACTGTAACCAGCGTTTTCCGACGCCTTCTGGGAAGCCGTTGCGTATTGCAATCTGGTTTGCAAAGTGTCGGACCTGTTGGTGCGAAACAGGGCACCCCAGGTCAGCTTGGACCATAATCCAGTCTCGTAATCTTCTTTCCTGAACAGCTGAGAGCTTTTGTTCAGGTTCATGAGCTTGTCTTGGTGTTGTGGCACCTTTAATTCTGTCTTGGAGTGTTGAACGGTTGATGCCACAAGACGCTGCAGCTTTGTTTATAGAAACTCCTTCCGAAACCATCTGAAGAGCGGCGCTCATGTCTTCTTCAGTGAATTTCGTCATTCTGAATTGATTGGTATACTTTATAAGTTCATACGATTAAAATTGGTGGAGTTGTGAATTTTTTAAGATATCATTAATTGGGAGGTTGGGTCAAAAAGCGGGTGCCGGTTTCTGGGGGTGGCCGGTTTCCCCGTATCCGACGTTACTCAAGAATTATCAGCAGAAACGCATTGCGTTTCCTGTTTTTGACCAATCACCGTCTAGCATTTTCGCCCCATATTTCCCCGATGGAAACGCACTGCGTTTCTCGTACCGCACTCATGAAATTAGATAACCTAAAACACGAAACGCGTCGCGTTTCCGTCGGCTGACCCCTGTAGAGTGTAACAACTTGGCTACCCTAGACCTAAGCAACAACATTCATTACCATCGTTTACTGGAACTCGCGTGTCTATCATCTTCATAAAAAGTGGAAACTCGCGGTCTTTCGTTCGTCCGTATCCCTGTAAATCCTCTTTTACCAAAAAGTGACAGAGTTAGCGAGCTCCCATTGGTTGGTTTGTTGCTGATGCAAACAAGGTCTCGAACGATATCAGTAGAAATAAGTCTAGCAGTATTACCCCGTCTTAATCCTTGAACTATTTCACGTCTTATAGTCTAGGACATTCTTTTTAAACCATTCCCAGTATACCGTCTCTGTCCAGTGCCTTAGATACAGCATCACAGTAGCAATAGCATAGACTCCTGCTAAAGAAGAAGTATCGCCAAACCCGAATTTTGCCCAAAGGATCTATACCTTATCAGCAAACTTCTCAAGACCTTAATGCATCGATGGCAGCAGAAACACTCACTGTTTTGGAATCTTCTTGCGTTGTCGCCACAAAGCTCCAGACATGTCCGTTGGTGATAATAGCCGGCAATAGACTGAGCTCGTCCAGCGCCTCTTGCATATGTGCCTCGCCTCCAACTTGCGACAGCAGATCCCTCAGGTAATTCCACTGTGCAGCTTGCCATGTGCCCATCTGCAGAACCTCATTATCCTCAATATCTCCAGATCTCTTAGTCTCTATACTGATGGATATTGGTTCTGCTTTGAGTCCGAGATATGACGTGTGATTCAGACATAGCATGGGGAGAGAAGTCCGCAAGCTGTTAGCTTTTGTCTCATACTCTGCGCTGTCTGCCAAGGGGTTTAAATAGATACAGAAGTCAACAAGCTTAGAGCCAGCCGATGGAGGGAGGTACGTCCGAGTAATAGGCGCAGATTGGCTGTAGGTGCGAGTCAATAATGATAACACAATGTTGGGTTAAGGACTTACCAGGGCGTAAAGTCCACGAGATGTGGCTGCTCGCCAACACGAAAGATCTTCTCCAACAAACGAAAGTGTACTTCAAAGTTCCAGACAATCTCACTATGATGTTTCTCGTGACACTTTCTCGCATATTCCATAATCTCAGTGACAAAGCTTCGTGGCAGTGCACTGCCCTGATCCGAGAAAGCATCATCTTCATCCAATCCATACTCGGCCAGATCTGAGAATTCATCTCTCAGACTCCAGTTGAGGACCCCTTTCCATCTGCTCGCTCTATTCACCCTCTTCAGAATGTCTCGCAGAGCCTTGGGATGCCGCTCATCGCCCATTCCAAGTTGCCGAGATTCACATCCATTCGCGTTGAGAGATAAACTATCTAGCTTCCTGCTTGGAGAAGAAGATGCGGCTGAGGCGCGGCTTGGAGATGACCTTTTGCGAGGTGATCTTGACCTAAGGCTGGTACCTGACTTTGAAGCTGTTAATGGAGAACCACCATTGTCGTTATCCATATCTTGGTCATCGTCTTCTCTGTCGCGCTTTGGGAGTAATCTAAGATGTGGATCTGAAGTTTCTGATATTCTCATGACTTTAGTATGCTTTGCCACCTGTGAATAGTCCATCTCGTAGTTGTTTTCGGATGAGGGAGTGGGAAGTCGCCTTTTTTGTCGTTGGGATTTGCAGTCGTGCTTTGACGACAGAGTCACTGCTGGTGGCTGCTCGTCGTTGGAAGTTTGATTGAGCCAGCTCACGATGGAATCTTCAGAGAGCATTCTGCGATCAGTCTCATGTATTGGCGTGGACTTTTGGCGAGCTGTTGGTGAATATTAGCGATTCTAGATGCTTTTGATGAGCCTGTTTTGATGTTTACTGTTCCCAAGTGGGTCGTCGTGCCAACGTTGAGTGGAGATGATACAGGCTGTGATTCGTCGCACGCACTGAGCATGCAGGGCGTTGATTGGTAGGTGTATCTTCTAACCCCACCAGTCTCGGGCGGAAGGTGACGCTGTGCAAGCTGTTTTTGGTTTGCGCATCGTCACCTTAGAAAGTCCTACTCTTCTATTCATAATTGTCGTGTCCGCCTAATTGTCGCGTACACCTATCCTAGCTGCGAGGCGGATACAGGTCTGAAACCAATGGAAAACACATACAAAAATCCAGGAGGGAATCGGCACTTAGGTTTTCAAGACCACAACCAAGATTTCTTATCCTATATAACTCTTTCCAGAAGCTTAGCCTTTGGAAAGTATGAAGAGATATTGTTTTAATTGGTTAGATCTGTATTCCTGTTGTAGCTGCTCGTTAAACTCAAGAAACAATGCCGTCACCACTCGACATGACGATTTTCTCTCTTATGGATTAGTGTAATGTTTAGAGAGCGTGCTGATTCCCTAATTTGGCTAGCGCGGAAAAGCTTTCCCATATCAGGATAGATGATGGGTTTAGGTTATCGGTTTTCGGTTAGGCTTGGAAGAGTCCAGCCAATCAGGTGTCGGATAAAGCGAGAAGTCTCTACCCAGCAGTGAGACCCATGCTCAGTAGATGGTAAATGATAGGGTATGATAAGATAAGAAGAATAACCCTATTCAAGTATGTAGAGTAGAAGTGCGCCGCGTTTCCACTTCTGTACCAGAATTGCCATACTTTTACCCCGAATTACCCTCTTGAAATGCTCCGTCATAGGATGGTCATATAGTGATAGACCGGAGATAGACGTAAACGTGAGAGAAAGACAGGGATAGGCGACAATTAAGGGTACAAGGCAATTAAGAATAGAAGAGTAGGGCATTCTTCGATGGCGGTATAGATCCTTCAAGCGTTTTTAATTATCTATATCGATTATTTAAGAGTGTAACAACTATGCCTCTTCACACGAGAACTCCACAATAAACTTAGCGCGATCCGGCTCTGAGCGAACGGTATATGCAAATTAGCTAGAAATAATACCGGTACTTTAAGAAAAACCAACAAGCATAAAAAAATCTACATGTTCCCTCCCTCGTCCCCCTACGGGTATCACGACCTCACTCTTACTGTATAAAAGGTTCTCCCTTTTTCTACTTCTCANCCTCTTTATATAAGAACTCTACTATAAACTTAACGCGATCCGGCTCTGAGCGAATAGTATATGCAAATTAGCTAGAAATAATACCGGTACTTTAAGAAAAACCAACAAGCATAAAAAAATCTACATGTTCCCTCCCTCGTCCCCCTACGGGTATCACGACCTCACTCTTACTGTATAAAAGGTTCTCCCTTTTTCTACTTCTCAAATGTCGTTGAAAGCGTCTTCTTCCCAGCCGCAACAGCCCCCAACCCCTCAGTAAACAGATCCCTCCCCTTGAGCAACCAGACCATAAAACTCGGCAGTTTCCACTTCCCAGACTGACCCGTCCCCTTACTTCTCCCCAGCGTCACCGCCATGGTATTCTTGGTGTCCACCGCGTGCTCAGGCACCGCCTCCCCGCGGAGCACATAACCCGGCAGACTCTTGACAATGTGCACTGCCTGTATACTCGCCATCTGCGCCTTGGACGCTTCCAGCGAGCCCGCGTCTCCCGCGACGAAGATGTCAGGGTAAGACTCTGCCTGCAGCGTTTTGGACTGCTTGATCTGACCTTTACTGTCGAGCATGTCAGCCGGCACAAACGACGTATTCGGCGTGACTCCCGTGGCGGGGATGTACACACCAGCTTCTACTATGCTCGTTTTGCCATTCTTGTCCTTGACCTCCACGGCCACCACACCAGCAGCTTTCTTGACGGTGCTCGTCACAGTCGAGTTAGGATAGGCTGGCTTTCTGGATTCTCCGTCAGGAGTCCTTGGGCTATGCTCCGTCCCATAGTCAAATCCGCGCTTGCGTCATAGGCCTGCTGAGACAACAGGACGAACATCCCAACTTAGGACGCAACTGGGTGAACAAGTTTATCAATCGCCGTGCAGACCTAAAGACCAAGATGGGTAGACGTCAAGAGGCCAAGAGGTTCGACTCTTTTACACCTAGAGCGGTTCATTGGTACTTTGATATCCGGGATGGGCAGTATGGCTGGATCAAGCCTGAAAACACCGTTAACGTTGATGAAGGCGGTATTATGATTGGTTTCGGCAAGCGCTCACTTCTATTCCTTGTCAGTTCTTGAGCTTTGACCGACTAACCCTCTTCATTCAGGACTAGATAGCTTGGTTGTTGGAAGTGCGGACCCGAAGCGTAAGGCGTTTCTCAAAGGACCACAAACTCGGAATTGGACTTCATTCATCGAAGCTGTCACTGCTGACGGCCGCGCTTTAGTTCCTGGCATAATCTTCAAGGGGAAAGAACTACAGAAACAATGGTTTCTTGAGGAGTTCAAGCAGATAGCAGACTGGTATTACATAACTTCGCCCAATNAGGCGTTTCTCAAAGGACCACAAACTCGGAATTGGACTTCATTCATCGAAGCTGTCACTGCTGACGGCCGCGCTTTAGTTCCTGGCATAATCTTCAAGGGGAAAGAACTACAGAAACAATGGTTTCTTGAGGAGTTCAAGCAGATAGCAGACTGGTATTACATAACTTCGCCCAATGGGTGGACTGATAACCACATAGGCATTGAATGGCTTGAAAGAGTTTATCTGCCCCAGACGACACCTGCTGATGAGTCAGACGCTAGGCTAATCATTTTAGATGGTCACGGAAGCCATGCAACAGTATGTTCTTCATTCTACCCGCCTCAAGATCAGTACTGAGTGATGGAAGGATGAATGGATGGCCACGTGCTTTCTGAACAACGTTTATTGCTGCTATCTACCAGCACACTGCTCTCATGGACTCCAGCCACTGGACAATGGAGTATTTAACGCGTTGAAGGCTGCATATCGACGAGAGTTGGAAAAGTTCGCTTCGTTGACTGATTCCGCTCCAATGGACAAGGTCAATTTCATCAGGGCCTACGCCAAGGCTCGCCGAGTTGGAATGACAAAGAAGAACATACTGTCTGGCTGGAGGGTCACTGGAAACTGGCCAATTTCACGTGAGAAAGCGTTACGGCACCCTGAAATTCAACAAGATAGGCCAAACGGCAGCCCAAGAGTGACTCCTGAACCCAGGCCGTATCTTGGCTCGGACGATACGCCACAGACGAGCCGTCAAATTCGAGATCTTGGGCTGAACAAAACACCAAAGACACGGAGACGGTACAGCGTGATAGCCAAGGGCTTTGAGGCTCAACAACAGACAGTAGCGGCGCATACGCAGAGGATTGCCAGCCTAGAAGAAGAGTTGGCTCGCCTGAAGAGAGGGAAGAAGAGGAAGGCTGTGCCGAATCCTAACAAACGTTTCATGACTCTTGGAGAGACTCTAGCCGGTAAAGAGTCCATACCAGAAGGGGCGACTCGTTATACGCCTGTGGGGGTGGAATTTGTCTCTTCAAGCGAGCAAGAGTCAGAATCGGAGGCTGGTTCAGTCATAGAAGTCAGAGAGGAAAACATACCCCACCAACCAACCAGGCGATCGCAGCGGATGGTGAAAAAAACCAGAGTGCAATAGATAAGTGTACTTATGACTCATTAAATGAATGATTTTACGATTTTCTGTCAATTTGGTCAAATTCTGTGTAAGTGAAGTTGGTGAGTTTTGGTGGAGCTTTTTTTATTTTGCCTGGCGAAAGAGGGGTGGTGGCGAAAGAGGGGTTGTGGATGGTATGTGTGAGAGCGTAGCCCAAGGATTTTTGCCGCAGAAGCCAACGAACGAGGCGGTCCTCCTGACTCGTAGAAACACGTTGGTGAGGGTGGGTAGACTCTTTACTGCTCTTCTGGCCAGAAAGTCTTCTCGAGAGGACAGGTTGAGGCACCCCGTACTTATCGGAGGCCTGGTATTGTGATAGAGAACCTTCAGTAATATCGAATATAGCATCAATAACGTCTTTTTCGGTATAAACATAGCGAGCCATTTTGTAGACATTTTATGCGCATAAACTACGTAGAGAGTCTTCTTAACTTTACAAGAGTTGAAGGATGAGAAAGCGAGAAATGCAAATTTTTTAATATCTTGAAACCCCCATGATACACACCAAGTCAGAAGACAAATGGCCCAGGATAAGACACCACATAAAAAACAATACACAACAGGTTTTTTTTCTCTCGCGAATGGCTTCATTACGCCAAAATGCGGCGCAAATAAAATGGTAGGGTTTCTATGGAGCGGCGATTTTTTGTGCTATGTTTTAAGTGGTGTGATTCTTTAAGTGATGGGGGATGGTATGNACACACCAAGTCAGAAGACAAATGGCCCAGGATAAGACACCACATAAAAAACAATACACAACAGGTTTTTTTTCTCTCGCGAATGGCTTCATTACGCCAAAATGCGGCGCAAATAAAATGGTAGGGTTTCTATGGAGCGGCGATTTTTTGTGCTATGTTTTAAGTGGTGTGATTCTTTAAGTGATGGGGGATGGTATGGATGACCGATCTGCATGAGTTAGGTACCAAGATACAATCACCCCGCTCTCTCCTCTCCAGTGCGGTCTCAGAGATAGCCTGGTATTGGTCGTTACTGAGTGTCCGTTTAGCGTTTTGACAGCCAGCTTCTCCACATCGTAGTCTTTCATTGTCTTCACTCGTATCAGCCAAAGGGGATCGACTAGAAGAGCCCAATCGTCGTGAACGGTCATCTCATATCGTCTAGCTGCGTCATGGTCGCTTCGGCGCGGGCCCTTGTCTAGCCACTCCAATTCGAATACTTGATGAGACCGTATTATCGTGATGGCCGTCGAAGGCCTCTCTGATATTCCATCGAGAAACTAGAAACAGACACACAATAGGAAGAGTTCCAAGAAGCTCTTGCTTCAGAAAAGTCTCCATCTAGTATGACTCAAGTTTACAACTCAACCTAAGCTTGCCAAAGACATGCCATGCTCAGTGATAATGTCCTCGTTGCTTGTTGTGTCCACGATAATGTACTACAAATAGTGGTCTTCGCTAGCGGGATGTTCTTCCGTTGATGTCTCTTTACTCCTCTCCTTCGCTCAGTTAAGCCATCGCATTGCGACCACTTGAAGCTAAAGCGTCGACATATACGATTTCCATTAAGCACACAGATTCCTGTACTGATATATGCGGATTGATCTGCTTGATCGATAGAAAGAAGAAAAGAGTAGAGAACTGTAAGAAATCGCATTATGATTAAACATAGGCATACAGAACAGGGCCATCTTTACCCCTCGAAGAACGTCGCTCGTGGCCAACGAACTTATTCCACCAACTGTTGATTAGAATTGCCTCGACCAGGCAATTGTTCAGAAATCATGGAATCCCACAGGTTATTAAGTTCCTCACTATCGTCCAGGTTAGTTCTCTGCTTGCCGCAGTTCCATCACTGGGGCTACACTTACGGCTCTTTCTTAACCATTTTCATACCCCTTTCTCTGCAAAAGAACAGGAAGCGACGCATTGTACGTGCTCGTGGGAAAGATGCCATGACATCGCCTCGAGGCATGCCATCTGGAGCAAGCTCTCCGACACCCTTTTTCATAATGATGTGAACGCGAAGTGCTTCGATACTCCACTCCATCTCCTCAATCTCTGCGATGTGGATATGGAAATCGATCTCGTCCCTAAACAAGCCCCACTTCGCAGGTTTCACGTCTTTGAGTACCTGATGTTGAAAGCATTGTATCTGACCTACCCAGGTCCAATACTGTGTAACATTGATGTGGCTGGTATATAATCGAGTCTTGACTACAGCAAGACGCCAATCATATTTAGTAATGCTGCCACCACTGCATGAATCTGTATCGGACCAAGCCTCAAAATGAAATTCGTCGTGATCGGGGCGATAATGTGCAGGTGGCATGTATTTGGGCTTCTTGTTGAGGTGGGTGCTGAAGACTGGCTGAGGAGCAGGGGCTGGGACCGAGGCTGGAGTTCTGTAGCCTGAGGATATTTGACCATGCAGAGGAGAGTGGTTGACGAGGGAATCTTCACGAGGCGTAGTAGTAACCGAGTGCATTGACTTGCGCTTTTGGGGAGGTTTGGATATAGTGATAGGGCTGCCATGGCTCAAGCGAGCCTTCATGGCTCCAGAAGGGCGACCTATGTTTTTGAAGCCATGCTTATAACGAAGACTTGTGAGTTTTGAGTCATGATAGAAGTCGTGAATTGTTCGTGGCAGGTTGAAATTGCGGCCCTGAGTTTGAATCAGTTCGTGAAGACGCTGTCGCATCCAGTCAACCGGCGATATGTCGAGATTGAATTTTTCGAGCTCCGATATTGTCTCTGACAGGCGAAATAGGGTGTCATATGAGGTTATACCACCCTTCCCAGCCTGAATATATCTTTTACCTAGCAACTGATAAGGGCTGATGGGGCCCTTCTCGTGGAATTCGAGAATTTTTATACCACGGTTGACCTGTCTGCCAATTTGATACTTTGAAGAGCCTCCCTTATCCTGCTTAGGACCTGCTTCAATAGCAGCCTGATGCTTCTCACGCCATAGAGCAAGCTGTGGCTCAATAAGTGTTTTGATGTTTGGCCAGTTGGCTTCCCAATAGGGGTGTTCCTCGTTAATCTTGACCAATGGCACCCCCGCAACGCATTCAGGATAAGTGTAAACAACTCCATCATTCTTGAGGACCATGTTCTCTCGGGTGATCTCTTCCAATAGTAGAGTAGGAGGAGACTCAGGAGGCTGTGATGAAGGATCAATGGGCAACGATGGTGGAGTTGGTCTTCCTCGTTCGCTGGATGGAGGTCGACTTCTAATATTGGCCGGCGTAAACCCAGGAGTTATACGATACTCTTGTGGAGTATTCATCCGTTCAAGTTCTCGTGGTGTGTGGACCTGAACAGAACCGCGGTGGTCTTTGGTAGAGCCATCGAGCTCTGTTGATGGGTGGAGAATGTCATGAGGGGAGTGGCGGGGGGCACTCGAAGGAAGCACAGAGCGTGGTGTCTCCAAGGGCCTGGGTTGAGGATAGATTGGTGTCGGTAAGGGCGAGTCCACGGGGTCAATCATACGTTCCGGAGCATAATCCGACCTGGGAGCCGTTGTCGGACGGCTTGGAGATCCGTGAGGTTTTCGGCATAATTTTCTTGGCTATAA
>WEYU01000162.1:0-10581 GCA_011036685.1 Fusarium cf. nygamai | reverse complement strand
AGAATTTACACAAAAACATCGCCGAAAAGTCAAAGCTGGTTTCGGGGACATTACTTGGTTACTCGCTATTAATAAAGCTGACGTCAACCATCGAGATAGACTGCAAAAAAGCGCCCTTGATATCGCCATCTCGAACCAACAGTCCTCTATTGCCTGGCTTCTATGTGAGCATGGGGCCGAAATAGGTGCGCTCAACGAAAACCGAATGTCATTGCTCCATATCGCCACTCGTGATAATGACAGAAGATCTGTCGCATTATTGATTGATAGAGGCCTCACGATCAATGAAAGTGACGCGAACGGCGATACCCCTTTGCATTATGCAGTTCGCAATAATTCCGCCGATCTTGTTCAGCTCATTCTATCTTGCAATCAACATCATCAACAACTGGAAACTCCAGACAGGGCAGGTATAACTCCTCTTGTTAACGCCGTGCTGGGTTCCAACCTGTCCATTGTACAGACTCTACTCAATCATGGGAGCAACTGTGACTCTCAAGATCGAGATGGACTCACCCCGCTTCACTACGCTGCAGCTCAAGGCTACTCGCTGGTGCTAGTACATCTGGCTCAGAAGACTCACAATATCGACTTGGCAGACAAGATGGGCTTCACTGCTGTTCATCACGCGGTCAACAGTAACCAAGCTGATGCGCTTCAGGTTCTTGTGCAAGGTGGGGCAGACTTAGATATCGTGGATTGCCGAGGATGCACTCCTTTGATGTTGGCTGCGCACTTAGACTATCCCAACCTCGTAAGGTTGCTTCTACTATCAGGAGCAAATCTAAACAAGAGGAATGATCAGGAGTGGTCTGTGACTGATTTGGAAAAGAGCAGGCAGAACCCGCAGACTAGGAAGATCATCTCCCTGGCACTACGGGGCGAGCTCAAATNTATCGTGGATTGCCGAGGATGCACTCCTTTGATGTTGGCTGCGCACTTAGACTATCCCAACCTCGTAAGGTTGCTTCTACTATCAGGAGCAAATCTAAACAAGAGGAATGATCAGGAGTGGTCTGTGACTGATTTGGAAAAGAGCAGGCAGAACCCGCAGACTAGGAAGATCATCTCCCTGGCACTACGGGGCGAGCTCAAATGAAAAGATTGCAGTGATAAGAAGCCTATCTAAAATGGAAATTGATCTAAACAAGAGTAGTGTAGGAGGTTATTAAATTCCACAGGCATTCCCTAACCCATTGAAATGTTGAATGTGCTTCCATGGGACGGCCCATTGATTTGCATACCAGTACTGGTCATTATGTTCTGGTCGCCCACGCCGCCTTTAACGTACTGCCTCCCGCACCCAGTGTTATGCATTATTACGGATAAATCTTTGTCCACATCGGAAGTATCCTTGATTTCCCGCATTAGGTCGTCAATCTGTTCTTTCGTGGCTGCTTTGACGACATGGTTCAGCGTGATAACGCTGACATCTGACGCGATCTCATCCAGCAGCAGTTTGACCGCGTTTGCATTAGCTAAGGTTCTAATTGCCTTAAAGTAGCGCGGTACTCTCGACGAGCCAGGTAAGGGTATCATTGTTTCGAAGAGATTGTGTAATCTTATCGCTCTGTCGTTGCAGGCGTCTAATGTTGAATATAAAGTTGAGCCTGGCTGCTGCGGCCCACTGCAAGTCGGAAGCCCAGCTCGCGCCAGTACCAGGCTTTCCTGCACGAGAGGAAGACGCGATGCGGCATCTCGAAGGACTAAAGGCAAGCCAGATACATGTTCAGCTGCTTCAAAAAGCTGGATGGAGGCGTCGATAACTGTGATAATGCTTGACACCAGACTGAATATTTCCGCTCCTGACATCCTTGCTAGTATTGTCTCTGATAAGGGGGCTCCAAGAATATTAGGCCTTTTGGAGGGAACACAATACGCGTGAGGGGGGGAGGCTCAAGTGATTGAAGAGAAATGTAGGGGGTAAGGATTAGCAGGACTTTTCCCCATGGTGGAAATTCCAAATGCAGAGATTTCTGACTGCATCAGCTGAGCCGCTGTGGCTATGGCGGCCTATCCGCCCGGTCTAACCGGTGTGATGCGTTGGGGCCAGCCCTTGTGAAATCACAAAGATCAGCCAATGGAAGGATTCTGACGTACCATCTGACCTCTGTATGGTATGGTTTCTTGGCTTGGCATTTATGCAGGTTGATCACTTGCGCTATCCTTCCTGGTACCTTCGATGTTCGGCTGCAGCCTGATTCTGCAAATCTTGGTACCGACGTGCTCTTTGCGTATCTACTAAAGGCTATGTTCTGCTTCTGAATTGTACCGTAAGTTCACTCCAATTCCCTCTCGTGTCAACAGACATTCTTTCCTCATCATGGCTAACGCGGCGGTAGTCAAATCCCAAGCCCAGAAGTGTCTTACCAACACCGTCGACGCTTTGCAACAACAGATCAACAACCCCACTATGCAGGATCTGTCTGCCCTCCCTCCTGCCTTTAGTGGAGCAGCAAAATCCCTGTCCCGTTTCTCAAGAGTGCTGGACTCTTTTAAAAGAAATCTTGAAAAGACCTTCCCGGACACTCCGTCTGTTGAAAAATACATAACAATCAGGAACTTCTCACAAGGCTGCGCCAGTAAGGTCCAGGCAATTCTAAACTTGTTTGATGTTATTATTTCCAGTCCAGATTGGGAAAAGGCATATCTCGAGGAGGTGAACCATGGAGATGGAAAATTGGTGGAAGAGGCTCTAGTTGATCTACTGGAGAGCGCCAACTGCATGGCGAATCTGTCTTACTTGGAAGACAAGGAGGCAGACACACTAAAGTCATTACTGAAGGACGCTGAAGCGCTTCCAACGTCCCTAAAAGAGAAGCAGAAGAGTCCAATAACGCTAACCAACCATGGGTCAGGAAGCATGTTCTATCACGGGGGAAGGGGGCACCAGAATCAGTACAATGCAAGGTTTCAAAACAATGGACCTAGTACAAATGCTCGATTTAATTATCAGCAAGATCCTGAGGATTTAAAGGAATAAAAAGAGTAATAGCTTTCTTATATTAATATTTTTATTATTTTACTATATATAATTTAAAAAAGATATTTATTTATTTGTTTTTAAAGAGCTTTATTAATTAATAAATAAAAAGTTTAAAAGTTTAATAAATTTGTAAGTTAAAATATTTAGAACCTGAAATATTATTTATTATATAAAAGTATTATATTATCTTATGCAGTTTAAAATCCAGCTGTCTTAATGTTTTCCATCGCGCTCACTTTGTCTTTGTTCCTAACATTCTACCTTGCCGCCTTATTTATCTTCTCTCCCTACCCTGTCTCTGGAATAATCTCCATTGGCTTACATACAGGCCGCTTCCATCTTTCGAGACTCTCCTAGATGCTGCTGGCGATACTTGTCTGCCCTGCCATTGTCGTACATAGTGAGCACGCAGTCCAGTTCCCCGGTCGAGATCAACCTTTCGCTTCAACAACCGAAAGATCTTAGCCATTTGGTTATATACAAGCACGACGATACTTCTATGGTCAATACCCTTATTTCAGATAGTCCAGGCGGCGCTCCGAAGGAAGTACTTCCCCTCCAAAGCGCTCTTCCAGACGAAATCAGAATGTCTTCTTGCGATCAATTGACGCAGTTAGAAGCATTTTAGGCCAAGAACGGACCAGATACAATATGTCTTACGGTTTTATTAACATAAAAGCCATCTATCTAATATTTTCTACCTCCGTTGCTACATATCTTCAATGGAAATACGATCAAATATACGATACAGTTAGGAAAACCGTTGGAAGTAAACCGACGTTACCAAACATCTTGAGTGACTCCCGAATCATTCCATTTCCACAAATAGCTCCCATCTTCCAGCAAGGCCAGTTTTGGCAAGATATAGTATACTGAGAGGATGTCACGAAATGTACCGCTGGCAATAGATAGACTTAAGCGTAGATGTTGGTCCCTCGGGTTTCATTCCATATCAGCCTCATCGCTCACATGTGATTGTCATGTAGATACATCCCAGCGACTGGGCAAATACAGCCAAAGTCAGTGCAGAAGCTTCGTTAAAATGAGGCCCATCTGTTTAAACATTCAAGAACTACGCCTTTTGAGCTCCTGAGGCTCTACACAGAGATATGCAATTCTCCTCCCAGCTCCCTAATACAGTATCACAGTCTAGATTGTGAGCCAGTTGTCCTCTTGGCAATTAAGATATGTGGCTGAGACTTTGCATTACTACACAGAGCTTGGCCGCTGTAGCGTGGCGAAACCATAAAGCATTCACCATCGGACTTTGGATCATGTTTCCAACCTTGGTCACTGGTTTCAGTGCTTCGGCATTCCGGCCATTGGAACTCCGGGGATTGCTAAGAACGCTGAAAACAGCGCCGAAAANAGCGTGGCGAAACCATAAAGCATTCACCATCGGACTTTGGATCATGTTTCCAACCTTGGTCACTGGTTTCAGTGCTTCGGCATTCCGGCCATTGGAACTCCGGGGATTGCTAAGAACGCTGCCATCAGCCGGAGTTGGTGGACTTTCATACCTTCGCGACACTCCGAGTAAACCGGCCAAGGCTTGCAATAATTTCAATAAGATACACTCTGAACTTCAGGAAATAGGTTAATGGCTAGAAGCGCAGCCCTCTTTTGTATATTCTCAGACTGCCACTCACCGGTTGTTTATTTGCAACACCATTACTTAAGAGCATATGATCTACCAACATTGCCCCTGTATCGTCCTGGTAATATCTCAATCACAATCTCGGGAACTCCATTGGCATGGCGAAGCCCATGGAAACCGAAGCGAGAAGATGACTTGGATTTAGGAATAAGAGCTAAACTACTCTGCTTTACCTTTAGGCTCATGTTTTGTTACTGGAAAACTTCCNTGCAACACCATTACTTAAGAGCATATGATCTACCAACATTGCCCCTGTATCGTCCTGGTAATATCTCAATCACAATCTCGGGAACTCCATTGGCATGGCGAAGCCCATGGAAACCGAAGCGAGAAGATGACTTGGATTTAGGAATAAGAGCTAAACTACTCTGCTTTACCTTTAGGCTCATGTTTTGTTACTGGAAAACTTCCGTAGTAATGTCACTGGCCTGGTGTATACCACTAGTAAAGGGGTTCCTGGAATTAACTTGTTCAAGAAAGAGTGTGGGGACGAGTCACCGCAGCGCGAACAAGAGTCTTGTGTGAATGAACTACGGGATAGCGATGAGATCCCACATCTATATATGGAGGAAAGGCGTCGCAGATGATTAGAGCATGAGGAACAGTCGACCTGCTAGACACGTTCGATGGTGATAATGAGTGATTGCTATCAATACTCTGCTTCTGGAACTCTTGGTGAAGAGATATGTCGCTAGAAAAAAAAAAGGATATTGAAGTAGAACACTGGTTGTCTTTTGGCCTCTGGAGAGATCTGATCTCACCCCATGTGGAGAAGAGGCTACTTGTAGGGGCGTTGATCGATAGCAAGGTCCGAAAAGAGTGACCCACAAAAAAGAAGAAAAGGCCATGTAGTCAATAAATTCCAAGCATCTCAGATTGTCAGTGCAAGCCAGAAAGGCCAGAGGTAAACTCCCGGCCATGAAAAGGTTGGTCAGAGTATATTGACATCCTCTCACCTTCCAGCTCCAAAAGCCCATCTCTAACCGAATCGCATTCAAACGGAGGGTCAAAATTGCCTCCTCCATCTCCAACAGAATTTTATCTCTGCTGGTCCCTCCCACAGATGTCACCATCGCTGATATACTGGTATTATGGGACGAACGTCAAGCGACACGAAACCTGCCAAAGGCTGCCACTTTTGGGGCGAGTTGTCATCCTCATCAGGTCGCTCTCAACCCCACTCACCCTGCTCACCCGATGGTTCCGGATCACATTTCTGGGATCATTACTTCAAATCCTACCACCACCTCCAGATCCTGCACTCATGATAGAAAACAGAATTGGGGCCAGATCCAGAGCCCATTTTTGAGACGGGATACCATCTATCTATGCTTTAACGAAAGTCCTAGAATATGGTTGCATTTGCCTTCTACCTAGAGCAAAAAGGAGAGACAAGTCATATATAAAGACCCTTCTCTGAGAATGTAGAAACTAAAATCCAGCCTGACTAGCAGGCGACGGCTACTTCTAAGCCCATCAACGCTAATTCCTCTTCCCGGTGTTCTGGAGGCAGCCATAGGAGCCGCCCTGAATTGCTCATGTTCCACGACCAATCAAGAGAAGGTCTAAGCTGGGAGCCTGCGGCTTCCTTGAGAAAATGTTGGATGCCGTAGGTGAAGTAAGTCCACCGACGTCACTTGAAGGATGTTTACCCGGTCGACCAGAAACCACCGATTAGACCGAGCAGCTATCGTCATCTAATGTGCTCTCACACCAGCCCGTCGCTATATCCATAACTTGCCTTTATTCTGGGAAGCTGACTACCTGCTTCCCATCAGGTGAGAAGGCCACAGAGGTTGGCCCAGTCACTATCGCCCTCCAACGTGTACTAGCCCGTCGCTCTAGCTTCATTTGGTAGGGATTGATGCCAAGATACGAATGCCCAATCAAGCATCATCTTTGCCAACCGGATCCACCTGGATAGAACGTTACTGGTCTTTCGTCTTCTTCTGTGACGCTAAAATTTTATTGAAACGCTCACAGCCTGCCCTGTGATGTGACCATTTATCTCTTCTTTGACGATAAAATTCTATAAATAGAAACGCTCACAGTACCGCCCACAAAAGGCGGATCCATCTGAGCGTAAGCTAGAGAGGTAATTGGTCTTTCATCTTCTCCTTTAACGCTAAAATTCTGGAGGAGCAATCAGAGGTAATGGGAGTGCCCACCGACATTATCGGACATCCGACTCCGTTTTCTGGCCTGACAAGGGTCATCCCAGGAAAGAAGATCCCCCTGGGCAGAAGTGATTGGTCTTTTATCTCCTCCTTTAACGCTAAAACCTTTAAGAACCGCTAGATTTCTGGGATTTATGGACGGTTTTCTCTTAGCTTCTCAACCTGGGTACCAGTACAACAGGCATTTAGGCGATCCTGTCAGCTACAGATCGTCAGTAATTCTTCAACTAAAAGTCTCTTTACAATTAGAATTTACTGTAAAGTTCAATGCATTAGATACAATTCGAGGAATGTCGTATTCGGGCTAGCGAAAAATGAAATCTAGAGAAAGGCGGCTGGATTTATCTGTTGAGACCTCCTGCGATGGATAGATCAGTGGTTGTAAAGATGTTATTCCTACTTTTCCTTAAATCCCACTTTCGCAAGCTCAAGCTTTCGGATTTGCTGAGAATGCATTTTCTAAACTCTTATGTTAACAAACCCGTGGAAGGGGGCTGGGATAACATACAACTTCAACTGTACCGCGAACAATGTAGTGGACTATAGTAACCTCCTTATTTTGCCCAAGGCGAGCGACTCGTCCAATGGCCTGACTCTCTACACTTGGGTTCCACTGTGGTTCCATGATATAGACATAACTTGCTGCGGTGAGGTTAAGTCTGACTGGAATTAGCTGAATGTCGCTCTAATGATCTTTCTAGCATCTGCATACCCAAAAGCACCTACGCCAGTACTCATGAGCAGGACAGGATATTCTTTGTATTTCACAAACCGATCCATGTTGGCTTGTCGCTGTGATAGTACCTGTCCTCCGTCGATTCTCTGGAACGGTATCTTCTTTTGACGAAGATGGACTGACACTAGGTCGAGAGTTCTTGTCCAGCACGAGAATACGATGCTGAAATTGTTAGTCTGATTTTCCAGTATTCCGTCGTTTGGTTTACCTTTTGGTTCCAATGGGGCTCTTTTCTAGGTCTTGTATGAGGGCATTCATTTTTGACGAATATCCTTCCGGGTTAAAATGACCACCATCAAGTTCTCCAGAGAAAGATTGGCTACCAGAGCAATTCGATTCTTCTATCGTGCCTTTACAGAGTGGACATGGTCTTGTGAGGAAGCTATTCTCCGGAAACGCTGCGGCCTCGTCATTTTGGAGGATACACTCCTGGCAGAGTTTGTGCCCGCAAGGGTGATTGTAACTATCAGAGCCACCCAAAAGATCAAAGGCTGGTATGGGGATGCCACATAGTGAACACGTTATCTGAGCGTTGCTTCCAAGCGAATAGAGGAAGTCTTCCCTCTCAGCCTTCTTATCTCGATGATTGTTGTCTTTGAAAGGCTTTTGAAAGGTGCCATGGTTACAGAGAAGTCGAAGTTGAAGCTGTGCCTGGAAGATTCCAAAACCATTCCGTTTCTCGGGGCCTAAACTAGCATTTCCCTTGATAAGGCAAGCCATATCGACTAAAGTCTGGTCATATTGTCGTCTCTCGGATTCCTGGAGTTCGATATAATGATGTTTCTCTGACACCTGCGGAAGATGGAGCAATTCTTGAGTCCTTCGCAGACAGATAGAGTCCAGTAGTATGGCAACTCTTCTCAATGCTGCAGTAATATCATCAGAAAACGGAAGGACAATGTGCTTTCTGAATGCCGCTTTATGCTCCAACTCGCTAATACTCAGAAAAGCAAGCAGGGAACTCAAATCTTCCAAGTGGTTTTGGATTGGTGTTGCAGTGAGGCACCATCGATATGCGGCAGACAACTGGCTTGCTGCTTGGTACAGAGTTGTCTCTCGCCTTCGAATCATGTGTGCTTGCTTTTGTCAGACCATGACTAAGAATAGTAATGCGAAAGAACTGACCTTCATCAAGAACAATCCTGAACCACTTGATACGGAATACAAGACTGTCCTGCTTGTTCATGCTATACGCGATCGTATGATATGTTGTAAAAACAATATCGAGATCTAGGTACTCGTTAACTTTGGAGTTCCTATCTTTTCCATAATACTTGCCGGTCTTGATTGATTTGTCAATATGGCTATCGCCATCCATTAGCGACTCTTGAGATTTGGATAATGCACAAGGGCCATACTAACAGTGCAATCTGTGCCTCCCACGAGTTCATAATCACTGTGGCCAANATCTTTTCCATAATACTTGCCGGTCTTGATTGATTTGTCAATATGGCTATCGCCATCCATTAGCGACTCTTGAGATTTGGATAATGCACAAGGGCCATACTAACAGTGCAATCTGTGCCTCCCACGAGTTCATAATCACTGTGGCCAAGTCAGTATAAACAGAGAGAGATCCAGGCAAGAAAAAGAGATTAATATACTTACATGTCGAGGGTCCTATAACAAGAGTTGCTCTAGACAGAGCCCTGCTTGACCCTGCAGGTATATCCTGAAACCACGAATGGGCCAACGGAAGAGTCCCTGCGATAAGAGCCAACGTACTCAAAGATTTACCCATGCCCATATCGTCTGCAAGTATACCACCTCCAAGCTCGTCCGGGGATTCAGTAGATTCAGCTCCGGTTATTCTATGACGATATCTACAATAACGATTAGTTTATGATTTCGATTCAATTTACTGGTGCATACAAGGTTGTTAACACATTGCGCTCTTGGGACCATAGGCTAAACTCAGGAGGGATTGGGCCCTGCTCTCTCTGCATCATAAAAGATACTGCTTTTGCTTGGTGCCNCAAGCTCGTCCGGGGATTCAGTAGATTCAGCTCCGGTTATTCTATGACGATATCTACAATAACGATTAGTTTATGATTTCGATTCAATTTACTGGTGCATACAAGGTTGTTAACACATTGCGCTCTTGGGACCATAGGCTAAACTCAGGAGGGATTGGGCCCTGCTCTCTCTGCATCATAAAAGATACTGCTTTTGCTTGGTGCCTAAGACACTGATGTTAGTATTATCCTTTTTTAGCGTGAGCGTTCCGCAAACACATACGGTAGAAGGGCTGTCCGAACCATGTTTCCCGTCTTCCTTGTGTCTAAGTCTCGGGAGCGCACCAATGACTGATATATAGACAGGATGACATGATTATGGTCGTTTGCCCCACTGACCAGAGCCTGGGAAGATTTGGATTTGGTAGACTGGAAGCCGTGATCTGTTGAAGATGAGGTGGGTTCCTCGACACCAGGAAAGCGTATAACGTGAGGGTTCCAGTATTCGACGTTATGGGCTCCGTGTTCCGGATCTTGAAGGAACATCTTTTCACTGCAAAGCTTATCTCCAACTAATTCTGCGTCATCCACTGAGCCATAGAAGTTTACTTCAACCTTGAGAGTTGCCTCGCTTGGCTTTTTGGCGCGGGAGAATACATGCTGCAAAAGCTTTGTATCTACAAAAGCCATGGTCTCAATCGAGGCAACCTTTTGGGATTCCGCAATACCTTTGCAGGCCAGCTCGTTGATCTGTGCAAAGATACTGCCATCTGGTAATTTGAGCATAAAGTAGTGGTAATATTTGGAAATAGTGAACATCTGATAAGGCAGGCATGGATTAATTCTCGACTGTAGATCTCTCATGTCGCCGACAAGCTTGATGGGAACATCTGGAACCTTTCGTAAATATCATGTTAGTGCAGTTTTACACTTCACTTTGAGGTTTGAAGATCCCAGACTACTGACATACCATTCCATAGCAACAAAGTCGGGAACCCTCGGACTGTTCGGTATCGTCCTCTATAAGAAGGGGAGTGAGATTCTCGCAGGGGTCAGGGTGGAACAACGAG
>WEYU01000161.1:0-10597 GCA_011036685.1 Fusarium cf. nygamai | reverse complement strand
TAATTCTAATAGACTAATAAAGTATAATAAGCTTTTAAATAGCTTAAATTAGCTATTATAAGTAAACTTATCTTAGCTATATTTAGCCTAGATTAGTAAGTTAAACTTAAAACTAATATTTTTAACTTTACTTTAAGAAAATAAATAAGATAAAAAGATAATAAAGATATACTATATCCTATTACTTTTTATTCTTATAAGATATATAAAGTAAAACTTAACTACCCTATCTATAATAGGGAATTCTTAACTATTATTAATTATTTTAAGGAATTTAAATATTACCTTAAAAGAAATAAATACCTAGTAAAGGTCTTTACTAACTATAAAAATATAACTTACTTTATAATAATATATAAGGTAAACTAATAATAACTATACTATATTAAATATTTATATAAATTTAATTTTACTATAATATACTATAAAGGCATTAATAATAAATATACTAATACTGTTAGCTAATAACTTAATTTTAATATAAAAACTATTAAAATAAAAGAATAACTCTTAAAATATAATTTAAAAAAAGAATATTAGTTTATATAGCCTATTAAAACTATTATAAAGATAACCCTTAATAATAATAGAAGATTAATATACTTAAATAAACTTATTAAATATTAGGAAAGAAAGTTTAATTTAGTAATAATTAAATATAAATAGAGATGAAGAATAAAATAATAAAGAGGAATTAAGAAATAATAAATACCTTTCATCTATAACTAACCTTATATTCTAAATAAAGTATTAAAAGAATATATTAAATATTTATATTAGATTATTAAACATTAAAATAAACTGAATAACTAATAATTCTAGTTTTATATTTATAATAATTACTCTAAGGCACTACTAAGAAAGGTTAATAACTAGTAATACTATGAGAAATATTACCTAGAATATTATATATAAAGAACTAATATTTTACTAAAATAAGAATATAACTTCCTTTATAAATTTTATTTATACCCTTTATATAAATACTAAAGAGTTATAAAAACCCTTAAAAGACTATAGGAATAAGGCAGTGTTGGGAATTAGTTACTGACTAATTAGTCACTTTAAGTTAACTAACTAGTCAAATCACTAATTAGTTATAACTAATTAGTCATTTGATTTAACTATAGTTACTTTTAAAATGACTAATGACTAATTAGTTAAATCACTGATTTGACTATAGTTATTTTAGTTATTTTAGTTAATTAGCTTAAAAATACTAAAAATAGCTATATTAAANAGTTATTTATTATATAGTCTTATAATCCTTTTTTAATTTTAACTATATAGCTTAATTTAATATAGGTACTTTAAGATTAAGGTTACTTAAGAGCTTTAATTAGAGCTCTTTAGATTCTTAAAATCTAATTTATTTTATTTATAAGGCTATATATACTCTATAAGGATAAAAGAATAGCCCTATAAAGTAATTATAATATATAATCTATATATTATACTCAATTTCCTATTTAGGTAATATAGGATTTAATATAGCTATTTTTAGTATTTTTAAGCTAATTAACTAAAATAACTAAAATAACTATAGTCAAATCAGTGATTTAACTAATTAGTCATTAGTCATTTTAAAAGTAACTATAGTTAAATCAAATGACTAATTAGTTATAACTAATTNTAGTCAAATCAGTGATTTAACTAATTAGTCATTAGTCATTTTAAAAGTAACTATAGTTAAATCAAATGACTAATTAGTTATAACTAATTGGTGATTTGACTAGTTAGTTAACTCAAAGTGACTAATTAGTTAGCGACTAATTCCCAACACTGATAGTATCTTATAACCTAATCTAATCTATTACTAACTTATTAAGCTAGCTTTAATTTACTAATATTTATAGTTTTTCTCTTAATATTGAAACCTTTATTTTTTAATTTACTTTCCCTTTTTATATTATAATAGCTTTTAATTCCTATAATATAATATCTATATCCTTTATTTAATTATAATAACTTAGTGTTCAGAATAAGTCAAATTAACTTAAATCAAATGATGATTTGATTTGATTAGGTATATACCTTTAATTTAACTAATTAGTTAAATTAAATTTTTTAGTGATTATAGTTAGATTAAATTACTAAGTTAATTTGATTTGATCTGACTAATTAATTTTTTCCTGACTATAGTTAAATTATAATTTGATTTGATTTAACTATAGTTAAATTAATAAATTAGCTTAAGAATACTTAAAATAGCTATATTTATTCCTATATTACTTAAATAGGAAATTAAGTACTGTATATAGATTACTTATAAAAAGTACTATATAAGACTATTTTTACTATCCTCATAAGGCTTATATAGCTTTTATAATAAAATAAAGTAGATTCTTAAAATCTAAAGAGCTCTAATTAGAGACTTTAGATATATATTTTTAAAAGCTTTATATTAAGTTAAGCTACATAACTAAAAGCTTACAAAAATATATATACTATAAAGCTTATATTCTATTGTATAATAATGATTCTTTTGCTTACTAATAGTACTTAATAGCTTAAGATTATTCCTTTTTAGCGATTTTACTCTATATATAGGAGGTAAAAAAGACTTAAAAAGTGAGTTATTTAGCCTATTTAGAAAGATTACTAAGTAAGATAGGGTTTATAGTATATTATATTATATATTATATACTATAAGCATTCTCTTATAATCTTAGCTATATAGGTAGAATTTATATAGGCACTTTAAAAATTAGGTTACTTAAATACTTTAATTAGACTTCTTTAGATTCTTAAACTCTATTGGATTTAATTATAAAAGCTATATAAGCCCTATAAAGGTAATAAAAATGACCTTATATAGTGCTTTTTATATATAATCTATATATAGTAGTTAATTCCTTATTTAAGTAATATAAGATTTAATATAGCTATTTTAAGTCTTTTTAAGCTAATTTATTAGTTTAATTATAATTAAATCAAATTAACTTATAATTTGATTTGATTTAACTAATTAATTTTTTAGTAACTATAGTTAAATTAAATCACTAGCTTGATTTAATTTGATTTGACTTATTAATTTTTTCATAACTAGAGTTAAATCAATTTCCTAATTAGTCAAATCAAAATGACTAATGAGTCACTGACTCATTCCGAACACTGTAATAACTATATAATTTAATTTAAAAAACTATAATTAATATAGACTATTATTACTACTTTATATAATACTAATAATAAAGGCTTATTATAATTTTAATAAGTATTAGCTATACTTTAGGTAGCTTACTAGGTCTTTTAAAGCTTATATTTACCTTATAATATAATTAAATTTAATTATATTAACCTTTTTCTAAAGTAATTATACTTAATAGCTAAGAATTACTAGATTGACTTACTATATTATTAATAATTTATTAATATATAAGACGTATTTTTTTAAAAGTTTATAATATTTTAAAAAAGAATAAAGTATTAAGATATATTTAAAATTAAATATATAGATCTTTATTAAAAGACTAGTTATATAATTATTAATTACTTTAATTAAGTAATTATAGCTAGATGAGTAGTTATTAATATTAATTATATAACAATATATTTATAATTAATTTCAAGGTTTTTAGTATATTTTAAAATCATTTATTTAAATTAACGCCTTAATAGTAATTATTCTAAATAAATAATAATAAAGAAGGTATTTAACTTATTAAAGTTAGAGGAAATATCTTTTTATACTTATAAATTAAAGCTATTTACTTAATTAAGTTATAAAATTAAAGGCATTACTATTATATAAGTAGAATATATTAATAAATACTACTTATTTACTAAAAATAATACTTTTAAATATATTAAATTATAAATGTATTTTTTTATAAAAAAGGTTCTTAATTTAAATATAATAATTTTAATAAAAATTATTAAAAATTATTAAAAAGTTAAAGTATCTCTATAGTAATATATCAAGTATAGCTAATAGAGTCTTATATAATAAGATAATATAATATAATGCTTATTTTTGGTATATTATAATATACGGTATTATATACTATATTAAAAAATATAATAATTTTAAAATTAAGTCTCAAGGTTATATAGCACTATTACCTTTAACTTTATAATCTAATTAAATAAGTAGCTTTAATTTATAAATATAAAAAGATATTTCCCTTAACTTTAGTAAGCTAAATACCCTTTTTATTATTACTTAATTAAATATATTATTATTTTATAATCTTTCTTAAAGTATTATAAAATAATAAGAAAGTATTTACTATATATTAATAAGTTATTATTAATATAGTAAATTAATCTTATAATAATAATAGTTAATATTAAGAATAGTTTATAAAGTTAAAATATATATTTATAAAAATTAAATTAATTAAATAAATATTATATTATAAGAATTAAAAGCTATTATAAAGTAAAAGAAAGGAAATAAAGAGGAAAAAAGAGGAAAAAAAGTAAATTAAAAAATATAAGTTTTAATATTAAAAGAAAAACTATAAATATTAGTAAATTAAAGCTAGTTTAATAGGTTAGTAATAGATTAGATTAGGTTATAAAGTAATATAGTATAGTATAAGGAATATAAATTAAAGGTAAATATAGTTAATTAATACTTAGGGAAAATTATATAAATTTATGAATTATTATTAATTAACTATATTAATTTATTAATTTTTAAAAAGTATTAATAGTAATTTTATAATAAAATCTATTAAAAAGGTTTTAAAGAATATAAGAATATTTATCAATTTTTAAGCTTTTTATAAATTATATATTATTTTAATATTATTTATTTATAAATATTATATATTATAGCCTAACAGTTTTATTATATATACCCTATATTTTTTACTAATTATAATACCTCTTACTAAAGATAATTAGCGCTAAGACCTTAAAATTAGCACTAATCCTTTATAATTAGTACTAATCTACTTAGATTAGTACTAATTATATAATAACCTTACTAATTATCTATAAATATCTTAAGTATATAAAATACCTTTATATATACTTTTATAGATTTAAGCTTACTAGCTATTAATAAAACTTCTTTATATTAATTAAGCTTAATATATATTAAATACTAGAAGAAACTATTATATTTTAATAGTAATAAAATTAAAATAATACTAATACTTAGTAAGAAATATATAACCTAGTAATATTTACTAATAATAAGAAAGACTTAAGAGCAATCCTTAAGCCTAACTTACTTAAGCTTTTTAATAATACTTTTAGTAAATTACTTATATTTTTTACTTAAAATAGAACCTTTATTACTTATTATTTAAATTAGTTTTATAATAATATTATTAAAGTAATATATATAGCTAAGAAACTTATTAAAACTATTATTAAATAGTTTTAACTTATTATAGATAATTATATAAATAACCTACCCTTCTTATTTATAGTTAAGAACTGCTTTACTTTTTAAAATAAATAGATAATATAAAATAAAAGGAGCGATTAAGATAGCCTTTAGGACTATTAATAAGAAAGGATAAGTAAAAAGATAAATTAAAAAACCTTAAATAAATANAAAACTATTATTAAATAGTTTTAACTTATTATAGATAATTATATAAATAACCTACCCTTCTTATTTATAGTTAAGAACTGCTTTACTTTTTAAAATAAATAGATAATATAAAATAAAAGGAGCGATTAAGATAGCCTTTAGGACTATTAATAAGAAAGGATAAGTAAAAAGATAAATTAAAAAACCTTAAATAAATAAGATTAGCCTTTACTTTAAGAATAGAATTTTTAAAACTTATAAATAAATTACTTTAAGATTAAGATATATTAATATTACTTTTCTTTAATATACTTAAAGAATAAGTCTAAGAAGAACTATAAAAAGAAAATTAACTAAGAATACTTATTTAGAATATATTAATATAGTAATTAGAATTAATAATTACCAATTTACTTAAAGAACTTATAACTTATAAAATAAATTATAAAATAATAATAAACTTTAATATTATATAAACTAGAGGAAAACCTAATAAGTTAATACTTAATATAGAACTAAACTAGGATTAATAATAATTAAGATAATTAAGAAAGCTAAGTTTAAAATTATATATTAGAATTATAATAAAAAAGGATATTATAATTAAGAATATAAAAACCCTATTGAAACTAATTAAAAATATAGACTAATATTAGAAAGTAAGAAATAAATTAATATTACTAAAAAAATAAAGAACCTTAAATAGCTATTTAATTTATTAATATAACTAGGAAGGAAGGATATAATATAATATAAATACTATATATTTAAAACCTAGATATAGCTATTATAATATATAATCTGTTTTTTAATAAGGAATAAATACTTAATAAGTACTACTTAGATATGCTAAAAGAATAATAACTTATATTAAGGTATACTATACCTATAATAGAAATTCTATATTAAAGTAACCTAAAAGAATAAAGAATAAGAATAAATAAGAATACTAAAAAATAGTATTATAAGAAAAAGGAAAATAAGAAAATTAACCTTAAATAGAAACTAGTATTAAAAATAGAAAAATATTAAAATACTAGAAAAACTATTACTATAGTTAGAAAAGGAAAGGAAGTTAACCCTAACCTGGATAATACTATCAAATATAACTCGAATTTAGTAATAGATAAAATCCTAGTTAGAGTTACTTTAAAGTAACTAAACNAATAAATAAAAATACTAAAAAATAGTATTATAAGAAAAAGGAAAATAAGAAAATTAACCTTAAATAGAAACTAGTATTAAAAATAGAAAAATATTAAAATACTAGAAAAACTATTACTATAGTTAGAAAAGGAAAGGAAGTTAACCCTAACCTGGATAATACTATCAAATATAACTCGAATTTAGTAATAGATAAAATCCTAGTTAGAGTTACTTTAAAGTAACTAAACTAATACTATAGTAACTTAAACTATATATTAGTGTTAAAAGTTATTTAAGACTTTAAAGCTAAGAAAATTAAAAGAAAAGTAAAATATATAATTTAGAATATAGAAATTAAAATATAATATAACAAATATAATAATTATATATCATATAGTAAGGCACTTAAATATATTAAATAAGCTAAAGAAAAAGTAATTATAAAATAACATAATAATATTTATATTTAAGTATATATAGAAGATAAAGTAAAAGACCCTATAATACTTAAAATAGAAATCTGAATAGAAAGGGACTTATAACAGTATTTAGATTACCTAAACTATAAATAGATATGATAAGTATTATATATATAATATTACTATTAAATATATTAGTAGATTAAAGTAGCTAAAGACTATTTTCCTATATAGATTAAGGAATATAAAGAATAAAGACCTTATTTAATTATTAATATTTTAAGATATTAAATTACTAGAAGGTATAAAGGGATATAAGTAATTAAACTTATTACTAATACTAAACTATAGAAATAAGCCTTAAATTATATCTAGAACTTTAAATATATTATAAAATAAAGATAAAAAATCTAAAATAAAAAAGATATAGGAAAAGAAAACCTAGATAAAGAACTTTATAAAGCTATTATAAAAGTTAATAGGCTAGAAAAAATATAAGATAATACTTCTAAATAGAGCTAAATTATACAAGATAATATATAACCCATCTGTAAGGTTAATCATAATAAAGTAGAATAACTAGTATAGGAAGTAGATATAGCCTATTAAAAAGAATTAGCTATAAAATATAATTACTTTAACAATATTAACTATATAAATAGTAAATATAACTATAATTACTTATAAGGAAAAGGAATAAACTATTTATAATAAAGTGCTAGATAAGTAATAAAGTAATAAAAAATAAACTTTTAAAAAAAGCGTTATAAATAGCTATAAAATAAGAAAATGAATAAACTTACTTATAGGTAAAAGTTAGAATTAAAAGTAAGTAGCTAAATATACTTATTAATAGTAAAGCTAATATAAATTATATTTCCTTTAATATAGTAAATAAATTAAAATTACTATAAAAAAATAAAAAGTACTTTATATTATATAAGATAAAGAAAGAAATACTAATAATTATAATAATAAATAGATAACCTAAGAGATTAATTACCTTAAGGTATTTATAAATAGAAAAAACTAAAATTTTAATTTTAATATTATCCCTATATAAGGATATAACTTAATACTTCCCTAGTTTAAACTACTACTTTATTACTGATTTCACTTTATCTATAGTTCTTAGATATAAGGTTAATTAGTTATATACCTTACTATATATACTTAATTAGTAAAGCTAGTTATTAAAAACTTTAGGTTAATTTAACTTTTACTAATTAACCTATATAAAAGGCAACTTAATTCCTTTAAACCCTGCTATTACCTTATATTTATCTTAGAACTCTATTTATAGACTTACTATCCTGAATTCTATATATATAGGAGGATATAGTATATATATTTAGCCTTAATAATTATATTCTTAAGCTACTCTTTATATAAGGCTAATAGACTTATTAATATAGTAAGGAAAGCTATTTCCTTTTAAAGGTAAGCTTTCCCTTATAGCCCTTTCTAGCTTATTTAATCTAAATAGCTTCCTAGTTAACTAAACTAGATAAATAAGATAACTTATATAAGCCTAATCTATATAACTAATTAAGTTAATTAAAGTATAGTTAAAAATAGCTATTTTAATTAAGCTAGATAGGCTTCTTAATAAGAAGTTCTTTATAATAGCTATAGCTATTATATAGATCTTATAGTAATCTTTACTATTAGCCTAATTTAATACAAATTTAATTATAGTAATAAGATTATAATTAGTTATATAATAGCCTTAATTAGGCTCTAGGCTCTTATATATAGTAAGTATCTTACTAATAGCTATAATTAATGTTAGTAACTATAACTAATAGGTATATTAAGGAATATATTTATAAGTTTACGCTTAATCTTTTACTTAGTAAGGGTTTAATTAACCTTTAAGTAGAAATGTAATAGATATATTAGGCTTAGTATTATCTTAGTCGTTTAGGTAAAGTAAAAGAAGAAGGTTATATAGCTACTAAGGGACCTGTAGGTAGTATTTATATTATTTAATTAAAGTAATAATTATATCATAGAAATAGATAAACTTTAATTAATTTTAATTTCTATAATCCTAGCCTATTATAAGGGCCTTACTATTTAAGCCTTTATTTAGAAAGCTAAAAGCTTAATAGCCTTATATAAGGCTAATAGTAATAAAAAAAGGAATTAACTTAATACTTAAATACATATAATTACTATACTATAACCTATAATTTAATTAAAGAATTAGCTAGTTAAATTATAAAGATTACCCTTTTGATAATAAAAATAATTTAAATAATAATAAAATAAGATCTTAAACTTTAATTAAAGAAAGTAGTAAAGTTAAGAGTAATAAAATATTACTTATTTTAAAAGGAATTTAATATAAGTATTATAAAGGTAGAATAAAATATATTAAATAAATAATAATAACTTTTAAAAAATAGTTTAAATAACTAGATTATAATCTTTAAGAGATAAAATAGATTATTAAAAAGGAATCTAATAAATAACTTAAGAATATATTTATATAATACTATATCTATAAGAAATTATTTTAAGAGGAACTTAATATTAAGTTACCTTAATATATAAATTATAATATTAAAATTATATTAAAGGATAGAAAGAATCTAAAACTCTTTCCTATTTATAACCTATTTGAAAATAAGCTTAAAATACTTAAAGAATAGTTAAATAATATACTATAGAAAGGATATATTATACTATTAAAATCCTTTATAAGATACTTAGATATATTTATATTAAAACCTAATTTTAATAAATTAAGACTTATAGTAAATTATTAATAACTTAATAAGATTACTAATAAAGATAGAATATTATTACTATTTATTACTAAATTAAAAGATTAGTTATTTAAAAAAAAGATTTATAGCTTTTAACCTTAAATCTACTTATAATCTTATTTAAATTAAAGAAAGTAATAAATAAAAGATAGCCTTTAGAATAAAATATAGCCTATGTAAATACTTAGTTATACCTTTTCAACTAATTAATATACCTATAGTATTCTAATTTATAATTATAAATATACTTTAAAAGTACTTTAATATCTTTATAGTTTACTACCTAGATAATATCCTTATTTTCTTTAATATAAAAAAAAAGAAATATATAGAATATATCTATAAGGTCTTAAAAGTACTATAAGATACTAATATACTTATTAAACCTATAAAAAGCTATTTTTACTAATTATAAGTAACTTACTTAAAATATAAGATTTTATATAATAAAATTAGAAAAAATACATAGAAAATTACTATAATAATTAAATAGAAAACCTTAATATTAATAAAAGAAATATGATCTTTTCTAGGATTTACTAACTATTATTAATAATTTATTAAGGATTTTAGTAAAATTACTATCCTTTTTATAAAGATAATTAAAAAGAATAAGTAATTCTAATAGACTAATAAAGTATAATAAGCTTTTAAATAGCTTAAATTAGCTATTATAAGTAAACTTATCTTAGCTATATTTAGCCTAGATTAGTAAGTTAAACTTAAAACTAATATTTTTAACTTTACTTTAAGAAAATAAATAA
>WEYU01000160.1:0-10604 GCA_011036685.1 Fusarium cf. nygamai | reverse complement strand
TTTTCGGCGCAGTTTTGTAGGGTAGAGGAGTCGACGCTAGAAAACTTGGCCCGTAGAGCATGCGATGACCACGATGCTCTGCTCTGCAGGCTAGGCTAGAGACGAGAGACAAAGGGATGTAATTTGACGAGGGGATCGGAGTGTTGATATGCTTTTCCCTTGTGGCAGAAGAGGGGGGGCTTGATTAAAAAGATGGTGTCGGCCAAGTGATGTTGAATGGTGATACAGTAACGTGGTGGTGATGGTGCTATGGATGTGAAAGCTGGGGGTGATGGAGCCTAAGGCAATACTGGAAAAAAGCGGGCACTTCCAATTCCAGAATGAATGCGGAGGCCAGTGAAAAGAGAGACTCGAAAACTACTAGGGCAGCTTGGGGAGGGAGGCAAAGAAAACTTAGGACCTCTATCCCATGTGACTAAAATACTTGGATAGATTTGGTGTATCTTATCATACCTTTAGACTAATCCATTTTGGCATCTTGGTATAACGTCGGAAGTTTTTATTGCCTGAGGACCGGCCAGGCCTTGTGCTTTGGCTTTTGGCTTTTGGCGTAGGTTTGCGTAGGTTTGCGTAGGCTTGCGTTTAGGCTGGGGTAATGGGGGCGATAGGGCACTGGCGGGTTGACAGGAACATGCAAATCATCCAATCAATGTTTTTGGGTTACCTTGACTCTACTGGCACGGTGGGCTAATCCTACCTAGGTACCTTCATCATCTACAGTATGGAGTATCGTGAGGATTCGCCTCCGTCATAAGGTTGAGAGGGGAAAATAGGTCAAGCCTAGACTTTACAGTACTGTGCAGAATCTGTGGTAGCTGGCCACGGCGTGCCCTCCATCAAACCTTACCTAGCTATCATCTCCTCCACCAAGACCGGACAATAATTGGACCCTGAGAAAAAAAGGAAATCGGATGTTATTCTGTCCGGCATATTATCTCGAAAGAAGCAAGTATAGAAGACCCCTGTTTATTAGAGACAAGGTACGGAGTACCCAGGTAGACATCCATTGAGTAATTCGATAGGTCAGAAATGCTCCTGAATGTCCGTGAGCTTTAACCGTTGAAGTAGGCCAGCGTCAGACCATTGGATTGGGCCCAGGCCAACTCACGGCAATCGTCGATGAAGGGCTGCTTATTTTCCGTGTGTAGGTGACTTTGAAGCCGGCAAGCTCGTGATGCAGAGTGTCAATGGGGGCTGGGAATTGCAGAGAAGAGAGACTTGGATCTGTTGCATGCATCAACCGGATGCGCATAAGAAGCGCCTCTGACGTGATGTTACTGAATAGCCCGCACTCACACCAGAGCTGGAGTCTAAAGNTTTTCGGCGGCATTTTCGTGATGCAGAGTGTCAATGGGGGCTGGGAATTGCAGAGAAGAGAGACTTGGATCTGTTGCATGCATCAACCGGATGCGCATAAGAAGCGCCTCTGACGTGATGTTACTGAATAGCCCGCACTCACACCAGAGCTGGAGTCTAAAGCGTAAGAACGAGACTCCGTTTGGTGGATAGGTAACTAACCGAGAAGAATCAGATGCTGGTCGGTTTAGCTCATCTATCGTTCTTATAGATCTCGAGGTCCATCTCGAGGTCATCTCGATGAGATGATCGAAACTGCCGAGCACAGTCACTCATCACGATACCTGGCTTCATATTCAACCTACAGACAGACTCAAAAGAATCTCAATGGAAAGGATGGATGGATGGCTGGTGGTGTGCATTGTCCCTGTACTTACAGGGCTTGGGTCCAAGTTAGACGCAGTTTCAGTGAAAGCGGATTGGTCGCTCCACACTCGGAATCGATATGCTAACGCGGATGATGGAAGCTTCATCGGCCCCACCGATGTATCCCCGACCAACCGAAGACTGATATATCAGAACATCCATGGATCACATCAGGTGAATCATAGCAGGATAGGGATGAACAAATAAAACAGGATCAGGGTTGCAGTGATTTCTTTCATGATACGACAGCTGCAATATTTGTAGTATACGGAAGGAGAATACCTACCTGTAGTACCTAGACGACTCTGTCATAATAGCCCGTTCAACTACATCCATGGCCAGGCATGTAATTGATGGAAACCCCGCTCAACAGGCCCAATGATGATGCCCTCGGCAGGGAAGGATTTCTTTGTTGAATTTCTTCCACTGACAAGCTGCAGCGTCATCGTGTATCGTAGCTCAACCGACCCAACTCCCCTCGTGACCTTGCTTACTAGGACTACAAGTAGGATAGACCCGTTGGTAACACGATCCAAGGGACTCGCGGATCAAGATCGACTCCGCTTAACTTAGCCTTTGACTCCGCTTTTTAGCGCTGGAGTAATTCAAGCTTTCTTACTTGCTGCTGCTCACGTCACTTTCCGACCCTCAAGAACTGTTCTTACTTTGCTGTGATGATCTCCAGAGCTTGTGAGACCTAAGATTCGAAGATACAATCCACGCACTGAGTAGCATGTAGAGCTAGAACTTTAGTGTACTGGTGTCTTTCTTCACCGTTGAATATCTCCGAGGACGACCTAATCGTAATTGACCTTATGTCCACTCACGAGTAAATCTTGAGATGATGTTTTTTATCCTCCTACATGTTTTACTCTAGAAGTAAAGAAGTTGAGGCCAGTTTATGAAACCATATGCAAGAGACGAGATGCCCAATTAACTCTTATTCGACACTGAGCAGATATATCATGCAGCCCGTTTCCACCGAGTGTCGATCCTCACGAGCAACAATCTCAATTCTCATTCGTCTTTATGTTCCGAATTTGCGCCAGGCTCATTGTGTATCTCATGTATGTTAATCACGAAGTTTTCAATTAGAATGCCTTGAAGCACATCATGGTTATTGCATTACAGTAGTCCTCACGGGTGAATGATTAAAAGTGAGATCACTGTGTAAGAAGATTGTCTAATCATGAAATAGTTCAGAGCTTCATACATAATAGGAAGTATGTCATTGAGATGTCTCACTCCACTCCACTCCACTATCTAAGTCATACTCGATGTTGCTGCAATACTGAGGGCCGATATCGGTCCATTCGTGGTAGGATGTTAGCAGTAACTCCCCCAACGTTGTCGACCTTGTAGGAGTTCGCACAGATGAAACATTCCGCTCAAATGGGATATGATGCGCGTATCTGCTGAGTTGCTATCAGGGCTTTGTCGGTGGTGCAGCGTCTCGAACTCCTTCCGCTTCGACTATCCCAGCATCTCAATCAGGGCACAATATACTTGGCCAGGCGTCGTTAGTATTATCTAATTCTCGCTCAGGTACGCATTGTTTATACGAGAAATAAGGTCTCTTTCGAAGAAGGGTATCAAGTTAATCGGCAAAATTATGAAAAGAATTTCTTTGGTTTGGCTAGTCTCGGCCCAAGTGACGATAGCTTCAAAACCATCCCGACGAAAGGAATCGGCCCGGTTCTTCTTCACTGCATCGTGCTACCTTGAACCAAATCAATTGGGTCATTCTTACTTCACCAACGACCCGATTGTGCCAAATAGTGAATAGTGACCAAAGCGTCGGTGAGTGAGTGAACTTTGTAAGACGGGGATTCCGTTTGCGGAAATAGTCGAGATCCACCTATACGAGCCCTGAAGTGTTGGGCCGGAACACAAAGTAGAGTTTTGTAGATATCAACAGTAACTTGAGGGATATTTCACGGCTTCCAAACCAATGCATATTCGAGATGCTACTCTGGTATAACAAATCATATGGTATTCGTTTCAGATCCTGCCTGATATATGACAATTGTAGTTGATGTTTCTCGTGATTCTTCCAAGCCAGCCCATCTAAACCATCCTCCTTCAGTTGTAAAACATTCTCCTTAGGACGCTAGGTTGAGTTCTCCTGTTATATCATCAAGCCCAGGATGACAGCCACGTGCCTAAGCATCAATGTATTTTTGTGAGAAAGAATCGAGAAATGAATGTGGGCTCTGATAGACTGAACGTGTTGGTTCTTAGAACTTTGGGTATGAAATCCGTGGAGTGTAGGAACAAGAGCCGGATTCTCTCTTGTAGCCTGTGTTGAGGTCGTTCAGATAAGGACTGTGTATGCTAGTATGCAGTGATGTGTTCGTAACGTCGTTAAGTTCGAGTGAGTGTGTGAGTTGAGGGGATAAAGTCCTATTCTCCAACCGAGATGACTACATCGCCCTTGCATTTGCCATATGAGCAGCATTCGGATGCATCCATGTCGCCTTTAAGGATAGCATCGACTTTAGACTAGAACCAACTGTTAGTACAGATGATATCTTTACAGAAAATGGTTACTTACTTGAGGGCAAGGCCCATTTGGTGAGATAGAAGAGGTTGGAACAGGTGATGCCATAACCAGGGTAGCAGAGGCAGCCAGAACGAGCTTGTACCACTTCATGATGAGTATATAAGGAAAGGTTGGTAAACGAGGGAGACTACTAGAGTTGAGTAAAACGAACGCGTTGGGTGAAAGAGTGACTGAGGAAACGAGTGACAATAGTTTGAATAGAAAGAGAGTGTGTGAGTGAGTGGAGGAGCAAGTAAAGGGAGGAGAGGAAGCTTGTCTGGTTTATATGGCCTGAAGGTCACTGCGCAAACTCAACGTTTGACCATAGATTCAAGGGAAATTCGTTGAAAGCAGGGAATCACTCACTGACAGTGGAGTCACTGCCAAGATTGCCTTGGGTCGCAAAAGAAACTGCATGCGGCACTAACATCCATTTCTCAGGAGAGTTTGCAAGGCAGCGTTGAACTCTTTTTGACGCAAACGTTGAAAATGTCCATTCATTCCAACCAAAGTCCCGTCGGATTTGGTGCGCACCTCATGCGCTAATGCAGGTACACTACAGGCGACTTGCAACGGGGCAGGGGCCCACATGCGTCATATTCTGGGGGTCACAATCGCTAATGAAACCTCGCAATCCAACTTTTTACATTGGATTTATCTGCCGATATTGAACGGTCTGGTAAAGATCAGCCATGACAGTTGTAAAATTGCACCAATCAGTACCGGATCTCTCATATCATACAGAAATACTGCTGAGATTTGGTTACAGGCCAGAATCTACCCCCTAAGTAGATTCTAAGGATGGTCGAGACTTATTGCCAAGAGAGAGACATGGAGAAAAAGAAACGGGGCTGGACTTGAGAGCAGGAAAACTGGAGAATCGTAGGGAGGGTGTCAAAATTAAAGAGTCTAAAGTTCACTGCATTTATTCTCAGTTCGTCCAAGTCTTTTTGTCTCGTGTAATGGTGGTCTCAAGTATTCTTACCTCCCTTAACCAGGGTGACAAGTGGAACGAGAAACCCTGATAATAAGACAAAACAAGGGAAGCAATAAGCGGCATTCTTAGCGTTGCTAGAGCATTGTCATCTCAGCCCTACGCTTTTCTAATTGCAGTACTTTGAGTTTAGAAACGGTTTCAGCAGAGTCATTGCGTTAATGATTCGATTATGAGGTGTATCAGCCCTCCGAGCTTGCTGGGATGATAGATAAGAACACCTTATCATCAAACATTCAGCCACTGGATTTGGAAAAAGCCAGCATCTGCCGGTTGCGACCGTTGAACAATCTCACCTCATGCAAGGGACTGCGTGGCAATCGAGAAATGTCTTGGCACTTCTCAGCCGCTTCCGAAAGTCCGGGTTCTGACAATGTCTCATATTCACGGGCAAAGCTATCGGGTTGGGATAGCGCTCTGCTGAGAGACAACAATAACATGAATCAGGATAAGAACTAAGCAAGATCCAGTGACGTAGGGAACGCTAAATTGGAAAGGCAACGCTGGTAAATTTGCTATCAATGGACATTCCTGAGGGCGGCGATACTCTTTCAGCGCCTGATGATGCCCATTCACAACGCTCTTTGGTGCTGAACCATGTTCCTTCACCCTTACAAAACTTGTATTAGTGATCTCAAGTGGCCAAGTTTGGGAAAACCCCAAGATGAACTACAAATTCTGAAGGTGTCACTATTTGGCCCAGCCCCCATTTGTTATTTGGCCCTGCTTTCCTCAAATCTGGGTATTTCCTTAGAAACGGTGGAAAGGCATGGCTCAACATCATCAAGCGTGGATTGTTCCCATGCCTTAGAGAGCAGGGAAAACTTCTGGCCCTGAACCATAAGGCTTGAAATAGTTAAGGAGGCTCAAAGTCTACCAAACTTGTACCAAGTTTACATAAGTATTTGTATCTAGGATGGAGGTCCCGAGTTGTCCTGCCATAGTATCTTCCTCAGATACTCACTATTGGCCCATTTCATAATTTTGTGTTGTTCAGCTAAAGACTTACCTAGGAGCTGCTCTGGATCTATGCGAATCCTCGGACAAGTTGAAATGGTACCATGTACCTTATCATACCCAGTGAATTTTATTCTTTTCCATAAAAAGCAACCTTTCTCTAATGTGACAGCACAAACAACATGTAGCAGATCAAGAGGATTTCGCTGCTCAAAGAATGCATTTATGCTAGGCACCCTAACAGTCCGACTATGTGTCTTGCTACCTTATGGTCAAACTACCAAACTTTTGATCCTTGATAACTTAGATGTTCTATGTAACTCTGATTGCAAAACGTCAACAAATCTAATAACTACCACGACCAAACCTCAGCACCCACTCCCCCAAGCACAACACTGACCTTCTCACCATCACTCTCCCCTATAACAGCAATATCACCAGGGTCAGCAACACCACTATACGAGTCGGCCACCAGTTTCACATTGTTCACTTGAACTCTCCAGACCTTGACCCTCTGGTCGTTGCTGACAGTAATGCCGAATGTCTCTCCCCCACGTTGCACGAGCACCAGACCGTTGATTGCTGCTGCATGGGCCTTGCGTACGATTCCACGGCTTGAAGTTGTGTATCTACGTTTGTCCGACTCGTCTGACATAGGTACAAGTGTTGTCACACCAAGACCGTTGTTTTTCGGCNCATGGGCCTTGCGTACGATTCCACGGCTTGAAGTTGTGTATCTACGTTTGTCCGACTCGTCTGACATAGGTACAAGTGTTGTCACACCAAGACCGTTGTCATCGCCTCCTGTGAGAACTAGAAACCCTTCGGGCGTTGGCTGGAGATCCAGGCATTTGATACTGCTTTGGTGCACGGGAGCCACCTGAACGAGGGCATGGCTAGCCACTTCCCCTCCGAAACTCACTTCCCAGGTTGTCAGGTGTCCATCCGTAGAAGCAGTAAGTGCCGAAAGGCCGTTCTCGTCCACCCCGAGATGGCGAACCTGTGTAAGACAAGCCCTTGTGTACGACATGCGAGCCAGGAGGTGGAAACCTTCTCCTGGTGTGTAACGATATGTTTTCAATGTTGAGTTTGACAGAACCATCGTGATAATGATGCTTCCATTGCCAACCTTGCATGCGTCGAAATCCATGATGCGAAGATCTGCCGCAGGACTCTTATCTTCTAGGATTGCTTCGCACAAGATTCCGAGGCCTTTGTACTGTGAGTCCAGCCTTCGGACAGACCATATGAAGAATTCTTCGAAACCGGCACTGCTGAGAAGGTAGTCATCTCCCACCCAGTGAATCTTTTGTAGTCCTGATATGTGAAGCTTTGTAGAGGCAACACATCGAAGTCCACCACTATTCTTCGTTCCACATTGTTCATCCTCATACTCCCAGATACGGACAGTTGTGTCCTCAGCGCCGGTTGCAATATACCGACCACTGGCACTCAAACCCCGAATCTCTCTTCCGTGTGTTCCATATCTCAGAGGGCGGTGTAGCGGGTTTTGTTGCGAGAAAATGTAAAGCTTCGTTGCTCTGGTATAACCAAATCGCACACGGTTGTGGTTGATGGAATCATGAGCAATGGTAAATGTCCGGTGCGCGCCTCCACAATCAACTGATGCAATTTCTTCCCGGCGTGTTTCGTTCCATACGATAAAGTTCTTACTCTTAAAGCCGTACAAGATCAATTCGGGAGATTCATCTCGAGTAAACCATCCACCTTCTATATCGGCACCAGAGGGAGCAGCGACCTCATGCTGGAGGTGCAATCGTACTTCCTCGCCGAGATCTTCAATCTCGTATATTCTGTATTTTGTATCTCTGCTCGTTGCCAGGAAGTACAGGGGTTTTCGGCGAGCTTTTGGCGGGTCTGCCNAGAGGGAGCAGCGACCTCATGCTGGAGGTGCAATCGTACTTCCTCGCCGAGATCTTCAATCTCGTATATTCTGTATTTTGTATCTCTGCTCGTTGCCAGGAAGTACAGGGGAGCTTCCTGTCCATCGGTTGTCGGAAGAGGTACCAGACCAGTAATTGCATCGCGTGTGTTGAATCTGAAGTCCAGGATAGGGCGGAACTCGTTTCCTGTCTGCCTCAACAGTGCAAGAAAGCCATGGCGCGACCCTATGGCAATCAAATCCTTCCTAAAACGAGCAGCAGATATAGCAACGAATCTCTTATCGATGCCGCGAATATCTGCCGTTGCTACAACAGCTCCTGTGCACCAATCGATTGAAAAGTACTGGGAGTCTGAGGTTCCATGAATATGGACAATGAGTTCCGTGAGACCTCCCACGGAACTAGACAGGATCGATATGTTGAAGATCTTGCCCGGCACAGAGCCAAGAACCTTTACCCCTTGAGATTCAGAGAAGTAGTACAGCTTGCCACTTGTCGTACCAAGAATAGCGGCACCGTCACCGATCGTCTGGAGAGTATAGCACGTCTGAAATTCGACGTTGAGCTCATCTTCCAGTTCAATCTCTCTCCACTCCAAAGCCGGTCGGAAAGTGCCCAAGAGGAGTCGTCCCCAATTTGTTGTAACGAGCATACGATCATCAGAAATAAAATCATAGCGGCTGAATATCTCTTTTCCACGAACAGATTTCAAGGTTCGAAGGTTAGGCAGAGATGCAGCAATCTCATCGAAACCAAGCCCAAGCAGCTCGTGGGTTGATACTGACGCAGTAGTGATCAATGAGGCAGGTTGTGTGATGAGAGAAATCTTGCTGTCAGCGCCTCCAGTTGCAATGAGGGTTTGGTCTCCCTTATTGACCACAGCGTGCGCCCATAGATGCTTGCCATCATGAACGGCGTATGTTTCGATGTGCTTCAACAAACCAGAAACTTTCTCAGACGAGATATTGAGGTTCAGCTGCCACCTCTGTGACGTCGAATCTTCTCCAAAAGAGTACAAAGACAATGGGCTTTCTGGTAGTGTTTCGCCTTCCGTGAGTTGGGCGAACTTGATACCCCAGATTCTTGACAAATGCCCCATGATGGTAGCCACAGGTCGTAGTTCTTCCGCCCTAGGCCCATCGTCCAAGCCTGCCTTTGATCCGAATCCTGTCTCTCGTGGTGCAGCGAAGTCATGCTTTTCGTGGGACCCATCTCGTCCGGTGATGTTCCAGATTCTCACAGTCCGATCATCACTGCAGCTTGCAATGAGCCTCAATTTGGTTCCATCTTGACAAGGGAGTTCTTCTGAGATATCAACACCAAAAATGGATCCTTCGTGCCCGTTCAAAATGGCCAAAAGTTCCGAGCGACTCTCTGAAACATAACATCGCCATACAAGAATCTCGCCAAAGATTGTACCTCCAGCCATAAGAACAGTGTCTTGGTCTAACCACTTGAGTCTCGCAGCGTAGAGAATTGGCCGTGAAGGTGAAACAATAGATTCGACGACTGGTGCATCGTCTCCATTCAGATGTAAGTGGACGACTTCGTTTTCGGCGAATTTTTGGCGATACTGTACATCACTAACCGTCGTGTAGTTAGGCCTTTGCAAGGAAGGGCTGAAGGATCCAAAGCCCACATACCCCAACAGGTTTCATGGGCAAGTTCTGCGCTAGTTTCGCGGATGGTACGTGAATCCTTCGAATGATCCTATGTGTAAACAGACCAGTTAAGGAACTGAAGGCGAGCCTGCCGCAAAGCAACACCTCTTTATCCCCTTCATTTCTTTCCCTGAGCCCTGCCATGTACTCACTTGGGAGCGAACACAACTGTGTCTTGTATGAATTTTCTTTTTGGATCTCTTGGCGAATCCATAGCAAGGCCACCGAATCTAGGTACCTCTTACTACTATCACAAGTCCACGAAAGATGCTATCATGCGCCATGACAGGGGCGAGCAGAGGGAGCGTTGGTCCCTCTGCGATCGGTGGGAGGACCGCTGTTGTCTTCTTAGAAGATGCAAGATCCGTCTTGCTATTTACTTTACGATATCAATCTCGCTGTCTGTCCGCCATCGAGCGTTGCCAGGGGTAGAAAGATGGAATTCAAATTTGAGTCAGTCCGTTTCTGCCAGTTGTATAAGTGGTTCCTCCAATCCATGACGGACCAATTTAGATACTTTGTTTTTGTCTCTTCACCCCTAGATGCTCGTCCCGATCTCCTTTCCTCTTTCTTTCGACGCTTGCATGCTTCTTAGCTTCATATTCGTCGTTCCAACTTCGTCAAGCGACACAAAGACCTCAAGACGCGATCTTTCCGCAGATACGACTACCAGAGAGCCAAATGCGAAGATCCAACCGTCATTCGCAACTGGTTCAACAATCACCAAGTATGGCATCAGGTCTGATGAAATCTACAACTTTGACGAGATTGACTTTATGATGGGCGTCATTGCGAGCGGAATGGTCGTCACAGGTGCTGAAAGG
>WEYU01000159.1:0-10673 GCA_011036685.1 Fusarium cf. nygamai | reverse complement strand
CGATTGTCAAAACGAGGACGTTCGAATCAAAAAATTGGGCCGAAAACAGATCTGCCGAAGAAGTCGAGAGTTTACTGCAAACCCCCATTTACATGGGATACATATTCCCGGCGTACTGCTGCTGCTGATGCAATAAGTAGAGGTGAGAATGAGGAGTGCCGGGGCTGCAGCGGAGGATTGCTGGAGCGGATCCCGGGCGTCCATACACAGTGTGATTAACCTCCTCGCCAGGCCTTACGCCAGGTAGGGGAACTCCTTAGGAAATCGTACCGTGATGGTCCACGCCACCATATTCCAACTTGGTAACGTCTTTGTGGCCCACAACGCTGATGCTTGAGGAGCTGGTGTTGTTGCAAGGAAAGATCAAGGTGGGCGTGCTGGTTGGGACATAATCAGCTCGATAAACATTGATTGATGATGATGGGCTCGAGATGTTGGAGGGGATATGACAGGGGATGGTGCTCGCCCAGGATTCGCAGTTACTGGGTAGAGGAACGTATTGTTGGCTGTAGTCGAAGAGGGAGTTATAGTCGCCAGGGAATGGTGATCCGCAAGGGCTACCAGTGCTGAGGCTGTGGTCGTAAACTTTTGACGTTAACAAGAGCTCGTCTGACAAGGAGAGCTGTGGTGGAGTTAGAACTGGTACAGAGTAAGGTGATGAAGTTATTGGCGCTCCCATATTCTCCTTGAGTCGAATCAGCTCTTCCTCCAGCGCCTTGTTACGGCGCAAGAGCTCTTTGACGGTCTGATCACCGCTCTGCTTGCTCTTGAGCTCCGCCAACTCACGCTCTAACCGCTCGATGTGCGCTTTGGTGCGGGCGCGGATGGCCCTCTGGGTCTCTCGATCGTTGGCTCTCTTGCGGGCCAGTTGTGAGGGAGTAAGGGTAGATACACTTCGGGTGCCTGAATTGTGTTGTGTTATTATGGTAGGAGTAGGCCGTCTAGCTTTTTGCTCTGTTCCTGTTTACTGGCATGGGAACAATGAAACAAGGCTAACAGGCAAACGAGGGAAAAAGCAACATACACTTTCGCTTGGGCTTGTCGGGCCGTACTGAAGATGATCGGGTCATGCTAGTTATGTGTGGTGAGGCGGGAGAGGTAAATCAACTAAAAGAAGAAGTGGAAGAGGACGATGAGGAGGATGTTGTGGTGATGTGGACGATCTACTTCATGTATTATTCACAGCCTCGGCGTCTCTAAGGTTGGCGATGGTGGTATCAAGCCGTGACTTTTAACGACTTTATGTCAAATTTCGGCCATGTGCAGTGGATATGAATTATGGAGGCTCTGTTTCGCCTCACTCTGTACAAGGAATCGGCTGTAGTCTCTCCCCATGTCCCCTGAACGCATGATCGTAGGTTTCCATCAAAACAACACGATCGGAGTGTGCTGACCCATAGTAAGGGCGAAAAAGATGACAATGATCAATCGTGGTTCAGCCACACTTGCTTACGTTTTATTTACATTGCCCGCGAGATGTGCGCAGCTGTTCGAGAATGAATGGTCGCCTGATGGCGAGGTAATGTGGCTGTGCCACATCGACTCACCAACCCCACGGAGGAGAGCGAAGCCTACCGTCAAGTTCCAACTTGTAGTTAAGATTCCTGGTCAAAAGAATCTGAACACTCCACCCTAAACTACCCCAACTGATTTGGGTGCAATAACTTTACTCAACGTGGTTGATAAGCATGCGACGCACTACCCTATACACCTTAGATCCGGTTCTTAAAAAAACTCTGTAAAAGTCCAAACTAAGCCTAAAATAGCCATAATTTTAATAGCATAACGTGCATGATAAGCGAATGTGGCGAACAAGCGAATATCGCACCTCCAAATCCCATACAAAACGGCGTTTTCGAACCCCTTGTAAAAACTAGCAACTTCCATTAAAACTCTATAAGATGTAACTTATATAATCATGAAGTCGAATTTTCCTTAGATTTTATAAAAATTTATTTCTAAAGTTAATCTAAGACTTCAGTATAACTTATTCTTATAAGCGATAATTTAAAATAACGCCTTAAATAAAAGTACATGAAATCTCAGAAAAAAATGAAACCATTATTGTATTATATTAAAGCATATACCCAATATCTTATTGAGTTTTAATAGAAGTTGCTGGTTTTTGCAAGGGGGTCGAAAACGCCGTTTTGTATGGGATTTGGAGGTGCGATATTCGCTTATCATGCACGTTACCCTAAAGACGATATGGATTTGGTGCTATTAGGACTGCACGTGGTAGGCTCATCATTGGGCTGCCTGGGGATAGTAGTCTTTACAACTAACGTTTTCTCAATCTTGCCGACCGATGTTAATACTAATGGCCTGCAAGGGTAAATGCAAGTTAGTGTGTAAGCGTTAAAAGATGGCCAGTTTCTGCCGTTACGATAAAAGTTCCCTTGGGAGTCTAAACCCCAGCTCAAGGGTTTCTTCTAAGGTATAGAATCTAAAGTACCTCCTCTTCCGAGCGGATACAACGCTGCAACCCGTAATTAGACTTGCTTGAAGACTTATATCCCTATCTTGGTGAGTCATAGCACTGTAATGGCTTGATTAGCACATCGTAGCTGATAGGATATTATGCATGCAAGCTTTGAAAATCCAGTCACAAATTGTCTCCAGAAGCCCAGGTCGGCCGCGAACAGGCACCCCTCAAGTTCAATCTCGGTATCCACAAACGCAATACGACAAACTATATTAGGCCCCTCTTTTCTTCTACGGCTGATGTTTTAATAGAACATACTGAAGCTGTTGATAGCTGTTATCTACCCTTGAACAATCGCTCCTCTTATCATCATACTTTGAAAACCCTCAGCACCATGGGCCCCCGGGAGCTTCTCGTGGTGATTCTAAATCATACCAATGAAGAACTCAACACCGAACTTTGAATGTCCAACTCTTGTCCACGGCCAATTCATGAAAGACGCGGACCTTCCACCACCGCAAACAATACTCGCCGGTGAGAGCGGCATGTTGCGCTGCAAATCGAACCACTTGGGCGGAGGGGTCGAAGGTTCAATTACGTACCGTATCGTCGGATTCGGACCAAGAAACGAAGTGACATTTTCTTGGAGCATGCCGTATGTTGGTATGAATAAGTTTAGCGCTGCTTCTGCTATCCCCAATTTCAAGGTGCAAACTCTGGGTGGGCATGGTAATCAGGCAGTTGTTGTTTTTGTATTTAGTGAGTTAGCCCTTTATCGGAAAGGCTTCTTCTTAATAACGCTTTTAGAACCAAGTTAAAAGACAGATGGACGGATGGAAGATGGTGGGGTGTTAGCTGCTGTTGCTAAATATCCTCTAGGGTGTGCTAAGGGTCCTTTAAATGGCTTTTATTACTATTAGGTAAATGTAATATCTTATCTTAGTTAGAAATTTATATATAATATAATAAGAGGATATATTATTAGCTGAATAAATACACTGTGTTTATGGCGGCATACTATAATATCTACCTAGTTTAGGTGGCTTAGACTGATAGTCTAATCTATAGCTAACTATAAACTTTATCGGATTTTGAAATAGTACATGGTACAAAGGCCATATAACAGTGCGCAATGCAAGCCTGCCACAATAAACGCGTAACTATGATATATCACTACGGGTGACGAACTTTATCAAATTGTTATTTGACTATGTGGTGTCGGGCCTATTCTCAGCCTCAAAGACGGTTGTTTTTCCTGCCAAATGCACTGTTACCCTTGACATTATCTACCGATTCAACGAAGCAAACTCGTGAAATCAGACAGTGCCAGGCTCGTGATAATTCGTGATGTTGTCTTTCACTCAATTGATCCACTTTGTAGTGTTGCTGGCTTCAGCCACCTGTAAGTCAATCCTTCATGAGACTTACCCACGATTTGACGTATGGTTCAGTCCAACATTCTTGCATCGCCAATGCTGAAGTCTTACCCTTCATTGAGCCGCGAGGAGCCCCAAATGCCCCTGATGGCTACGCTCCAGGTCAGGTCTCATGCCCAGAAACACGACCTGCTATCCGCCGGGCAAACAACCTATCAATCGACGAAACAATATGGCTAGAACAACGCGATAAAAACACCGTCTCAGCGCCGAGGGACATTCTCAAAAGATTCAATATTGACAACATAGACACAGANCTCATGCCCAGAAACACGACCTGCTATCCGCCGGGCAAACAACCTATCAATCGACGAAACAATATGGCTAGAACAACGCGATAAAAACACCGTCTCAGCGCCGAGGGACATTCTCAAAAGATTCAATATTGACAACATAGACACAGACTCGTACCTGGACGGTATCGTAAGTGATGGCGACGCCCTGCCACGAATTGGCATTGCCATCTCAGGCGGGGGCTATAGAGCCATGATGAACGGTGCTGGTGCCATCGCCGCGTTTGACAATAGAACTACTGATTCGAGCAGCAAAGGCCAGTTAGGTGGTATTCTCCAGGCTACGACATACCTTAGCGGTTTATCTGGAGGTAGCTGGACAGTTGGAAGTTTGTATACGCAGAACTTCACATCGGTTGAGTCTATCATTTCTGCAAAAAGTGGATTTCTATCAACTCTTTGGCAGTTCGATGACTCGATTATTGAAGGTTTGTTAAGGCTTCATTTCTTGCTGTAGACGGTTTAATTGACCTAGACGTGGATAGGGACAGCAGACTTATCGAGATCACGATATTATCGTCAGTTATACCAGGATGTGAATGACAAGGTTGATGCGGGATTTAATAAAAGTATTACCGATTATTGGGGAAGATCTTTATCGTACCAGCTCGTCAATGCAAGCGATGGAGGACCAGGTACCTATCTTCGACGTCATCTGTTGACGCTGGAAACTAACTTCGTTTTAGCATATACATTCNCAGACTTATCGAGATCACGATATTATCGTCAGTTATACCAGGATGTGAATGACAAGGTTGATGCGGGATTTAATAAAAGTATTACCGATTATTGGGGAAGATCTTTATCGTACCAGCTCGTCAATGCAAGCGATGGAGGACCAGGTACCTATCTTCGACGTCATCTGTTGACGCTGGAAACTAACTTCGTTTTAGCATATACATTCTCATCTATTGCAAACGACACGACTTCGCTGACGCACAAACGCCAATGCCCATCATCGTTGCCATTGAACGAACAACAGGCCAAGTTCAAATTGCCACCAACTCCACCATCGTCGAGTTCAATCCATGGGAAATGGGTTCTTACGATCCTGGTCTTTCTGCATTTGCGCCTCTAAAATATGTGGGCTCTTCTTTCGATAACGGCACTCTCAAACGAGGCAGTCATTGTATCGCTGGCGTCGATAATGTCGGATTCGTAATGGGCACATCGGCATCACTGTTCAATCAGGCTTTTCTCCAAATTGACAAAGCCAACAAAGTTCCGGACTTTTTGCTCAAGGCCATTAATAACACGTTGGCGGATATTGGCGAAGAGAATAGAGATATCGCCAATTGGCCCAATCCGTTTTATAAATACAACTCTAAAAACAATTCCAACGCCAACACGACGATTTTGACACTCGTTGATGGTGGAGAAGACCTTCAGAACATTCCATTACATCCATTCCTCGTGTCAGAGCGAAAAGTCGATGTCATATTCGCTGTTGATGGCTCCGCTGACACGCAAACACGTTGGCCAAACGGCACAGCTCTCGTGGCAACATATCAGCGATCCAAAGAAGGCATATCGCCACAGAATGACGACTTCCCCAAAGTCCCAGATCAGAATACCTTTGTCAATCTTGGTCTTAATAAACAGCCTACGTTCTTCGGCTGCGGTAACTCATCTGGCCCATTAATCGTTTATCTCCCTAACGCGCCATATACAACCCAGTCCAATTTTACAACATTTGACCTTGAATACAGCGACACTGAGAGAAATGAGATTATTCAGAATGGATACAATGTTGCAGCTATGGGGAATGGCACGGTTGATGAGAACTGGCCTGCTTGTGTTGGTTGTGCTATTTTAGCACGGAGCTTTATTCGCACAAAGACGGCTTTACCATCCAAGTGCGAAGATTGCTTTAAAAGGTTTTGTTGGAATGGCACTACAAATTACACAGTGCCAGGGACTTATGAGCCGGAGAAGATCATTGAAAGTGGCGTTGGACATGTGACACCGTTTATGGGGGTAGTAGGTGTTGCTCTGTCACTAAGTTTCGTGTTTTTTTACATGTGAAAATAAGTAAAACGCTAAATCAAAGTATACTGTTGCAATGGTACAGATGGGTTGTGTGATAATCCAACCTTAATACATCCGGTACATTGACTAAGACAAAGTAAGCAAGATGCTAGTTATGATTGAAGATGAAAAGATGTCTCGAGTCTCAAAATAATAACATATTGGTAAATTAAACATTAAGTACGTGCCAATTGATAAACTACTGTGTTCCTGGTTCAATCTGTTGGACCCTTCCAAAACTAGGAGCTGACTATGGTATCTTCAGCAAACTCAATTCTCGGCTTTTGCCAATCGTGGCTTCTCGCCCCGCCGAGTCCTGCTTCCGTTATCAGGCTAGACAATATCAGACACTGTGATCTACACGTCATTTGCGTTATCACTCTGCGGCTCTATTCCTTGACGATGGCCTTTGGCCCGAGAATCAGGCCTTCGGTGCAGAAATTGTTAGTGTACAATTCCTATGCCAAGATGAGTAATGGTGAAGTGAAACTTACTTTGTCAGTTTTTCAGCATGCTGTTTGATGTCGTTCTTGGACTCGTCGAGCTTGATATAAGTGACAAAGACATATGACCCCTGAAATTTGCGTGTCAGCGTGTTCAGTGACGCTCAGAGCCGGCAATGACTTACAAGGATGCCACTCATAAGATGGAGGAACCACGCGATAAATGAAAAGGCCAAGGCCGTTCTCCATGAGGCGCAACCCGCATCGCCAATATGCACTGTCCCAACACGTCCAACTCGCCAGAAACGACCCCAATAATAGCCCCAGTAGTTATAATACCAAGAAGCAGAGCATGTATGCCTACCGGTTCTCTAAACAGAGCAGAATCAACATCACATGATCAGTAAGTATCCTGGTTGTAGGAATATGGAGAGACATACCGTTTGAAGCAAACAATATGCCACCAGCCACATGACAAACAAGACAAAGTCAAATGGAAAGCCCAAGAACATATTCTTGAACGGTGGACAGAAGAGTACCGAGTAGATAATGCCTAGACATGCGACGACAATGGCATAGATGATACGTCCGTCGATATGAATCTGTGCGATACCAGCAAGGTAACAGAAGCGCGAGAGGATGCCAAGGACGATTACTGCGCTGGCAAGCTCAGCAAGACGCAAAAGAACAGAAATGACTTTGTGCGCAACACCTGTCTCTTTCTCTGCCATTTTTACTGTTAGGAATAGTTGATTGACAATATGATGTTCTGGGTTGGGTAACCTGAGTCTTGAGTATGAGGTACAGTCGATGATCTTGCGAGTCAGATTGAGATGAAACCGCAATGCGAACAGTACTGAATATACTTCAGAAGTAACGTAATCGTTACGCAATCGTATTATTTGTAGGTGTTTTCATCACGCCCAATCAATATCTTGTCATATCATCCGGTAGACGGCATTGGCCGCTCGGGATTGGCATGTCGTCAGCAGATAATCAGATGGTGTGCAGATAAAGTTTAGCCTGATCCGACAAGACGTTATGACTGGTCTTTGACAAAAACTTTAAAAGCGCCAACGAAATAACATTGACTCATGGTTGCTTATGACCGTACTGCGGCGTTGTTTGCTATTCCCATTCAGGTACCATGAGTTTAAATTGGTGTGATGACACAAGAGGTCCTGACGAACCACGTGGCATTTCGTAAGTACGAGACATGCCCTCAAGGTTGAGGGGTAAAAGAGACTTCAAGCTCTACATAATGCTAAAGAAAACATCATCTGACAAGGGGCATGGTGTAACTTTATGCCTGCTCATACAGTGGTTTCGACATCGAGATTATTAATCCTGGGTGAGTTTCATGTTAGCCATAGTTACATAAGTATGTCAATCATAACAACAATGATTGGAAGATGCTTTTCACTTCACGAGGTCTCGGCTTATCTCTTTGAGTGGCACAAGGCATCAAACAGGTCACGACAGGGGCCTAGAAGCAATCAAAATTAGTCAAACGAGGGGTACTTCCACACACCCCTAATCTAGCGTGTGATAGAGGTACCAACAGGTCTCATTGTTACATACCGCTACATCACACACTTTGCAGCCGTATCGGCTATACGGACCTTATGAATTTCCTAATATCGGTTAGAGATAGCCTCCTTTTGCCTTCCTTTTTTTAAAGGGGCAAGGCCGCCCTTGCCGGCAGCCTTTGCAGGCTAGGCAGGGCGAATAGCTGCCTCTATAGACATGGTTGATATCTCTTTTTAGGTATTTTTGCCGTACTTCTGTATCTTTAATGTCTTCTTCCTTCCCTAACCGGCTTCTCTTCCTTATACTGCCTTCAGTAGTATATATATTAAAAAGGGTATTATAAATACACTCCTTTTAAGCTTATAGTGTACTATAGGGCTTCTAATTAAGATACTAGGTCTTCTTCTATAAAATAAAGCTTTTTATAAGTATAACTTTAAGGAGGAAGCTCTAAAATAACGCCTGCTATACACTGCAGTAGAATCGATACTTATATATTATATAGGACCTTATCTAATTACTGCAGTTAATATGATTTATTTTATTATTATACTGAGCGGCANGCTTATAGTGTACTATAGGGCTTCTAATTAAGATACTAGGTCTTCTTCTATAAAATAAAGCTTTTTATAAGTATAACTTTAAGGAGGAAGCTCTAAAATAACGCCTGCTATACACTGCAGTAGAATCGATACTTATATATTATATAGGACCTTATCTAATTACTGCAGTTAATATGATTTATTTTATTATTATACTGAGCGGCAATAGTATATAGGGATTATCTTTAAGCTATCTCTATTGAAAATCTGCTGTAGCTATTATGCCTCTGCTTTTATACCTCTCTTAGCTGGCAGCTTCCTCTTTTTTACTGTACGCTTATAAGAGGCGTGGCTATGTATAGTTAAAAGGAAGAGCACCATGCTACTATCCTTCTAAGTGATTTAGATGACCTAGGGGGTATAAAAAGGGATAAATTAGTAAGGGAAATATAACTAAAAGTNCTCTATTGAAAATCTGCTGTAGCTATTATGCCTCTGCTTTTATACCTCTCTTAGCTGGCAGCTTCCTCTTTTTTACTGTACGCTTATAAGAGGCGTGGCTATGTATAGTTAAAAGGAAGAGCACCATGCTACTATCCTTCTAAGTGATTTAGATGACCTAGGGGGTATAAAAAGGGATAAATTAGTAAGGGAAATATAACTAAAAGTTATCTATACCTATTAGTCTTCTATTAGGATTAGTATAACCTTATTATATTTTAAAAGTATACTATTAGGAGCCTTCCTAGTCTCTTTTATCTGCCTTATTTTAGTAGTAATACTATAGTTAGGGTATACTATACTTATAGTACTAAAGCTAAGCTTCTAAAGAAGGTAGAAAAGCTATAATAATAAAAAGAGGTTATCTATAAAGATATAATATATCTAAGGTATTAGCCTTTTTACTAAGTAAATAATAATACTCTAAGTATTACTAAGAGGGGTCTTAGTCTATAGCTTTCCTCTCTTGCTATATAGCTTTAATATAGGTAGGTTAATAATAACAGTAATATATAGTAATAGCCTTATATGCCAAAGCTGCTGTAAACAGAAGCCCTATTAGGCAATAACCTAGACTTTAAAGCCTACTAGTATAGGCTTTCCCTTAATAAGTGTTATCTCTTTCAATCTACCTATAAATAGTACTATATACTTATTTACAGTTAGATTAGTCCTTAGAAGATAGAGCTTATTTAATACCTTCTGTATAAGGTTAGACTACTTTTTAGCTACTTAGAAGGTCTTTAGAAGATCACTCTTATCCCTTATATTAACTTTAGTGTAGTTAAAAGTGCAGAAATACTAGCTAATTAGCTGAAACCTCTGTAAAGGTATAAACTTGATAATTAAGTAAAGAGGGCGCTAATCTCCTAGGCTTAGTGCCTTCTAATGGTCTTTTATTAAGACTTCCCTATGAACTCCTAGGTAAATAACGATTCTCAGCTATATATAAGCTATTATAGAAGAGAGGCCTTCTTACTTAAGAATATATAAGTGTTTAGAAAGAGGGGTATTCTAGTTATTAATAACGGCATTTTTAAGTAGGTTAGTGACCTAGCTGTTAGTGTATTTGACCTATGACTGTATAAGGGAAATAGGTATAAAAAGCTGGAAATAATTTAAGTGATTCCTTAGGTAGAGGGTTGATTGTGAATTTATGATATTCTAGGTTAAAAGGTTGAAAATTATTACCGCAGCCCTCTTCAGGCGGAAAATTAGGCACGCCAGTGGGGTCGCTTAAAAGAGGGGTATTAAAGCTATGATTATTTAAGCTATCTTATATCTTTAAAGAGTTTATTATTTTAATTATAATAGGCTAGGGATTATTTATATGAGAATTTTGATGAATTTAGTGGTGAAAAGTCAAGTAGCTATCTGATAAGAACTTCACGCACCCTGCAGGTACTAGGGTGGTTAGTCAGCTAAGTGGGGTGAGTGACCTCTCTTCCGCGATCACAAGGACAGCAATTTTCGGC